>JBAIZL010000004.1:172422231-172424731 GCA_036971475.1 Prosapia bicincta | reverse complement strand
AAACAACATTTCTATTTAACTCGAATTTTGATATGAAACATCTATTGAAGAGTATAAAGGAAAAAGACCACAAGCTTTACTTAAACTTATTGGAAACAAAGCACAATGTCTACTTTGCCGATTATATTGAAAACAAAGTTAAATGTTTTCTTAACATAATGGGAGAATTAGGTTCCTTAAAAAATCGTAATAATAGAAAGCTTGGCACAATGCTAGAAAACAAGATTTGAAGAGGCTGAAAATATCTGCTTGATAGTATGTAATAAGCGTAATATGGTGTTATATTATAAACAAAATGGGTAAATTCGGAAATTATTGTTTTTAGGACAAATGAATTGTTTTTTAACAAATAAATTGAATATTTTATAGACTAAACACTGTAATACCTAGTTTAAAGCTTTTCGGGAGTAAAATAGAGTGCCGTTACAATGTATTTGCAGTTATGAGTTTTTCAACTACGTTTTTTTGCAGGATAATATAATATCATATATTTTGTTCTTGTTTTTCGGCAATAAGCTGGTCTGCATGGACAAGACAATTAGTGAGGAAAAGAGACGGGTAGAAAGTAGTGAATAACTGAAGTGTACTGTATGTAGTATAGCTGCCAATCAGAAGGGGAAAATATAGAAGATAGTATAAAATACATAAAAATTACATCCTAGATAAAATATATTTTTCTGCAAGCATATAAAAAAAATAATAATTGACTAGCTGAGCCGGCAAATTTGTACCGCCTAAAAGTAATTGAATGACGTGTTAACATTAGCTGAAATTCATTTAATATTTTATTTACGTAATAATAGCTGAACGTATATTAATCGATCTAGAAAAGTGTGATAATAAAGTTTCCGACGCGTGAGCAAGCAGCTTACAGCTGTTAATATGAGGAGATTGGATTTTCAAAATTAGGTCCAAATAATTTTAATTTGTTGAGTGTTGCTGAGCCTCAAAAATTTGGAATGCATTCAATGAAATGTCTTGGGATGAGATAAAATAGAAAATCATATTTTATGCTGTTTGGTACTAAAAAATACGTAGCCCTGTGCCCCCTTAAGGTTTCGTGGCCCTGTGCCCCCCTTAAGGTTTCGTGGCTATCGGAACAGTGGTTTAGTAACGCATAAAACTCATACATACAAACATTCATTTATATATATATATATATATATATATATATATATATATATATACCGATAGAGAGAAAGAGAGGGAGAGATAGGGAGAGTTTTGGGGAGAAAGAGGTTTTATTATAACAATATATTATAAATAGGGTTTTCTATAATTCACGATGTTTCCACTCTTTATCTCTTCTTATTCCCATACTTTCCATAACTTCATCACCATCGTTTTGGTTTCCTCTCCTTTTCCATCGAGGTTTTTCTGAAATTCTGTATGTCTTCTTAAGTATTTCTCTACCTTCCGCCGACATTTTATTTTTTTTATTTGCAGCCTTTATAATCTGATCACATTTGCACTTCGTCTACAGACGTTCATCTCTACAGCTGTTTTTTATTTTATTTTTATTCTGATCCTGATTTCTGTTTTATATCCCACAATTGTGTCAAATATCCTTTGTAATGTTTGTTGCTATTTAATGTTTCCAGAGAAATGGGGTTCAATTGTTAAATTCGTGTCCGTTTATTGCTACCTTATTGTTCGTGTCCGTTTATTGCTACCCTCTACTTAGTTCTCTGTAATACTATTCTTAGAAAATACACATCCCAGACATCTCTGTAATTTATAGCTCTGATTAAATCTCAATGCGTTGGTCTACTTTACATTTTGTACACGACCTTTTTTTCAGATGTTGCCATACCGTGAAGGGACAACCTTGTTTTTCTGTCGCCTGCTGAGCACTTTTAACATAAAATAGAATTTTCCCAAAGAAAATGGAATTTAGATTTCCCTTAGTTGCTGCTGATGGTGTGAATTGAACTAAAGTAATTTATATATAACTATTAATAAATGAAAATAGTGTAATATGCCTGGATATCTTAGAAGTTTCCTCAGGTGAAACAACCTTAAAAAGTAAAAAACAGATTTAAATATGATTGAAAATGCTATATTTAAATATTTGTAAAATCTTCATATTAGAATTTTACATACAGAATTTTGAGTCTTGAGTTACACAACATTATATAGTTTATATAGATAGAAGTAGAGATATATGTATCTGATACTGTTACAACAGTTCTTTTAAATAGACAATACAACATTACACCACACTTGCAGAAGGGACTGGATGATTCTTCAAGTCTTATATTCGCTTCTTTCTTGGTGCCTAAAAAAGGAGAGAACTCCTTTTTAAAATAATAGTATAAGAATTATACGATATAATTTTCCTTAGAATTGGCTTTCAACTAAGCTGTTACTGTTATTGTGGGTAACGTCATCTATGAAGTAGGAGACGAAACAAGGATGGCGGAAGATCGTTCCTACTTTGAACATTTAGTGTAAAAAAAAACTGCCATTAAATTCCACATGCTTGAGTAAATATCACATA
>JBAIZL010000004.1:172402231-172417231 GCA_036971475.1 Prosapia bicincta | reverse complement strand
TTACTAGAAAACGATATAAAATCAACCTCTATAAATTATCGATGATATAATTTACTTTGTACAGAGTGTTAACACCAGTACGCATTTTGTAAGGTTAGAAAAGTTAGTAAGATATTTTAATAACAAGTTTAGAAATTTTCTATTTTTTAATAAGATATTTTAATGTAGAAAATTAACTCGGCAGCCTTAAAGAAGGTAAATTCTCATGCTTCCTTTAGGGATCGTTTTCTTAATTCACGTAATACATGTTTAAGGAATTTATCATATATCTGATTAAAATTAAAATTGTCAATTTTAATTTATAGTGTTTAATAGTTTGAAGGAAAACAAAAACTTACTGGTCTATAAATAGCAAAGCCTAAATCTATATCCATACAATCACCTTACCTTTATTTATTTCTGGTTTTATTGGCTTTATTCAGTACTTTATTTTTTCAAGGATTCAACACGATTTTCTCTCTTATTGTAAACCGTGGTTGTTATTAATTTTCACATATCTATTTTGCAATAATATTTTTTTTAATATAGAATTTTTCTAAATGAGTTTTATTTTGAAGATCCACTCCTACATATATACTACCATTTTTTGTGGATTCACAAAAACCATTTTAAAGGTTCCTCCAAAAAAGGCGAAACCATTTCAGTGACATAATAAATAAATTTACAACTATTGCTATTGGTTTTAGTGTTTATATAGTTAGAACGAACATAATATAGTCTAACTCCTGAATTCCTGAATTTAATCTATCTTCTTGAACTGTACTCAGTACAATATTGTCGAAAGTGGAGACGGTCTCGTTAGCTACGTATAAAATTGACTAAAACACCAGTAATAGCAGAAGATTGAATTCAATTTAACCTATAGTAGAACCAGATCTTAGCTAGTGAAAACAATTCACAACGGTAAATTTTAAAAGAGTTTTAAACATCACTAGACCCTAGTTTATTAATACGTACTAGTTTGGGCGTCAGTGATTGGTTAGTACTCAGTAATTAGCTTATTGATTAAACTAGTGTATAGTATGGATTGAGTAAACTTTCAACATTTACCGTTGACAAATTAATTTATAAACTTGTTTGTAAATAAATAAATAAAACAAAACAGTGAATTTCTAAAACAATTCTTATCTTCTCAAACCAATCTCTGCAAATCTCAAACCGATGTTACAATTTTTATTTCTAAACAAAACCCTAAATTTCCATGTCATGATCGGAACATGGATAAAATGTTCAACATTCCTCGAGCTGAATCCATTGACTCAGCGATGAATGTAGGCCGTGAAGTGTCAGCGTTATTGTTCACGCACTTTGGTTCAACACGAGGAATACGTGCGTCCGCGTCACAACATTAATTGCCATTTATACACTCTAAGCTCAATGTTATTAGTTTATTTAATGTTTTACTACAAATCAGCTACAATTTTCTGCCAATTTTTAGGTTTTGTACAATAAGCCTAACCTTTCCAAACGCTTTATCTACCTCTTGGAACACATTAATTGTACTTTGTTTTATTAGTTCACCTATTAGCAGACAGTTTTTTGTTATCGATGTTCTTACCAAGCCTCTTGGGTCTAAATGGTTCGATTATTTTTCTTCACGTCTACCAGTATTGAATTTTTGAGCCATAACGTATGCCACTGATCTGTTCTGCCTTTCTTTAATAACAATTTCAGGAGATTATTATTCTTTCATTAAAGATTTATTTACTAATTCTACCTTCGTTTTACTTCCCAAACATGTATCAAGGCCTACTATAAGAACATACAAGATACTGAGTTCCAATTTAGTCAAGTGTAATTTCGTAACTGCCGCATTTCGACTAATAGTCTTGTCTTTTATGATAGCCCCTATCGTTTTCTTGTTTGTAATGGCTATTTTATATTAAAAATGTTTATATTATTATTTTTCATCTTACATTTCTTGAAAATAGATATTACGCATTAGCCTCCTCTTTAATATTTTCCAAATAATCATGCTTTGCATGCCTGATTATTTCAAAATAATAAAAAAGCTTTTCAAAATATTCCTGAACAAAAACATTGCATAGGATATTTAATTTACTTATACACTTTTACTCTTCTGATTCTTAACACAGTTAGACTAAAAGAAATAAACCATGGGCATCATTAAAACATTTTTTCGAATATCGCGGATATGTTTTCTTTCCAATCTGATTCATCAATATGAATACTCTATATTTTTTTCACAATAAACATGTTTAACCCAAATTATTAAAATATAAATCTAGGCACAAGTACATCAGTAAGGTACTTTTTTATCTTTCTCTAACTGCTCCTCTTCTTAAAACCTTAACGTTTCAATATGTCTCGTATAATTTACACGATAGTAAGAATAAAATAATTCTGTTGATTACAAATTATTAAAAAATAAACTATCTCAAAAAAGAGACCACGAATGTGTCCAATTACTTATTGCTGATATTACCGAGCCTTTACATTTTATATTAAGAAAATGTACCTTCATCATAAAATTCAGATGAAAAAAAAATTTGTAGGGCGTAAAAGTTTCTACTAGTTTATGCCTTAGTTCTGTCATCAGGTTAGTACTGATAGGTCCATTTTTTTAGAACCTTACAATATTTTTAATCGGAAGTAATATATGAGGTGATTTATTAATGATCAAGTGACTTTCACATCTGAGTAATGTACCGCTCATTAATACGAACTTTCCAAAGGCAATGTATCAATTGTGACTATTAAGTGGTTCTAAGAGGCAAATCCTTGCATATCCTACGTTGTTCTGGTTGTGTTAAATTTATATTTTATATCACAAAAACATATTATTATTAGTAACTAATATAGGCCTTTTTTAAAAAAATAAGCTATTTACAAATACGATACAGCCGATTTATAGATAAACACAATAAACTGGATAACAACAAACTATTTACTGGGTCTGTAACAAAACAGTACTTGAGCGATTGGAGATGAAAAGACTCAACTATGCTGAAGAGGTTGGAACAGCTCCGGGAAAGACATTCATCACCATCGGTTCCGAGAGATTAGCTGAATGATGAAATTCACATTTGCAATGAAAGAATTGTAAGCTATCCACTTAATCGTTCAGAGATCCCTAAATGACAAATGTGGTCAGTTACCCTAAGTTTCTTTTAAACAGATGTAGTTAACACAGCCTCTCACGAAAAATCAGGTCTAGTAGAATTCAGCGTATAGGCCTATAATAATATTGCGTGTAATCTCATGTCGTAGTTAGTAAATGCTTTACATTTAAACTCGAATTCAGACTGATATCTGATTTAGATTTAACAGCTAATACTATTTTATCAAATCGTCTCCTAGATTAAAGTACAGATTTATACAAATTGTGTCGCCCCAGTGACACTTGTGCCCAGCAATATTTGCCACCTTAATGCTGATAAAGGATGGAACAACAACCTTCGGAGACTTAATTCTAGGATCAAAGAACTTATTAATGGTTTAGAAACTGAATCTGAAAATATAGCCTGCGCATACATGAAGATACAATTAAACCTTCGAGGCAAGGGGAGAAAATGCACATTATGAAACTGGCCGAGAGAATCAAGAAGTAGGAAGAAACTGGTGACATAAGCACTCTGACCAACTTACAAAAATTAAACTAGGTTCAAACTGAAGACAGTTAAAGATTATGACAATATTAAATACAAACTTTGTAAATAGTACCAAGTTCTTCACAAAAAACAAACAAAAATTAATAGTAAATAATTACAACAAAAAGAAATTAACATAATATACTATTATTTAAAAAAGTAAAAGATATAAAAATGACGACTCTTTTAGCTGATTTCAAACACGCATAAATTATAGGAAACTATTTTTCCAAAATCATGGAGAAACTGGTTTTCTATAACTTAGTCAGACCAATTCTGGGTAAAGTGTGACGGGAATCATAGAGGCAATAATCATACTTAATGCAGGAAATAATATAGATCTCCCAAAAGCAGGTATACTTGGGGTAACTTGGGCGCACATTTCGTCGTGTGCTCATGTGTCATTGTGTGCATCTGTCGCATATTCATGTAAATTGCAAAATTACAGGGTTTTCATACTTGTAAACATTTTAATAACGTTTTACAACCGAAGCGTTTAGTATCAAGATTAATGTAATAGGTAAACATATATTGGCAATAGCAAAAAACGCAATAGATGAGATACTTTTAAGAACCATTAAAATTTGAAATTTTTATTGAAGGGAGTCAAACAGACGTCTGGAGGTCTTATAAAACGGATTCTTAAATGTAACCCAGATGAGAAAATATTTCCAAAACCTACGGATTTTGTACAAAGATTAAACTTCACTAAATAAAAATATTTTACAATAACTGACTCTTAAAACTAAGGTATTTCGTTAGAGCAGGCTTACGTTGTAAATGTATATTTCCATGCATCGCTTTCAACATCATTGCCTGAGTTTTTATCACTGATACAAAACAGTTGTCTGACAGCAAATACATATAACATTTGGGAGAATTTAGTAATGAGTAATTAAGTGTCTCCCACATGCAACACTATGTGTATCATTGATACATATTCCGTTTAGGAATACATATTCAAATGTTTTTAAAAATACTGGTCTATCGAATAACTGAGATTAAAAGAATTAACTTTATAATTATCTCAGATTTTTATATGTCCTACAAAAATAAGAATCTATATGAAATAATTCTTTTTACACTTTCTTTCTAGTAACTAGTTTTTTTGTCATAATTTTTAATAAAGTTATTTTTTATCTTTATATATTTTTTGTTAAGGATAACAAAAATATCAGTTATATGCCAACAAAACTTTCTGAACTATTTTTCCGAAAACATCTTTCAGGATGACAGTTACTTAATTGTTTATATCTCATTAACTAAATCCGTAGACCAAAATTATTCTTATTTTTTAAATTTTTTCAAAAGAATTTGGTTTTTAGTCTGCGATATTTTACTCGTACTATATATTATATAGTATACAATGATGACCATGTCTTCACCTATTTTGAACTACCGGTATATCTGTGGTTCACGCTTTTTCAGCTCTTATTTATGACGTTTTTAATAATTTACCACAACTTAAATTGTAACTAAAACGGCAGTTATGATGTCAGAACCAATTAAACCATCAAGCAAGCAAAAAAGCCGTAGTTTTATTTTGCAACTGTATAATAATTGTTTGAACTGCTTAATTAAAATGAAATCAATGAACATAATGAGAACTATATAGTCCACTCTATGGTAAAACCAACATTAAAAGAGACGATTTATGTATTAAGCAGTGGCGAACCTAGAAAAACGTTTCGGTAGGATATAATTATAACTTAGTACATGAGTACAAAACTGCTTCTTAAAACCAAGAAAAAGAGAAACGCGTGTAGTTAAAAAAAACAAAAAAACAAACAGAAACCATTAAGCACCACGTAATTCATTAGTAAATAATCACCCTTTAATTACAAAATAACATTTTATTAATTTGCATTAACCATGTTTTCAGTTATAAATTTCTTGTAAATATTTTTAATTCAGACATTTCGAATGGAGATACATCTCAATAAACATCATCCTGGCTAAGCCCCTGGTCTTTTGTATAAACATAAGACTCGAAAGAGATTTAATGAAATCAAAACAGTAAAACTTTTTCTAGATGAGAAAATTTATTATGATGGGATTAGATGATGGAATTTTTTTTATTATTAAAAAAAAATATTTTTTTCGTTTAAATTAGAAAAGAAGGGATAAAAGTGAATTAATATGCAATTTAAGTGTTTCTTTGATCTGTCAAAAGAGAAAAGATATTTTCATTCTAAGATCTGTAAACGTTTAAATATGTCAAGAGGTAAATGCCGCTTTAGGGGGGGGGGACTGAGTATACAATATTTTTATTAAAAAAACATCATAATTTTGATATGATTATTTGTAAACAGTGTTGATAGAATAGATCTGTCTCATGTTAAATGTAGATAATGGAAACTAATGTAATAGTCTGTAGATATAATTGCTACAAGTATAAACTTATATAGTTTATACTTCAAATTTATTTAAAATATATATATATATATATATATATATATATATATATATATATATATATATATATTTGGAATATCAAAGAGGAATGTGCATTATAAAATAGCATTATTAAAATTACAAAATATTTTCAGACAGGCAATAAGAAATAAATTAAGTTTTAAATGCCTTACCTATAAGGAATATTTTATTTCTGGTTAGGTTAAATTGTAGCTATCATTATAATTAAAGAGAATTATAGTTATATAAAACATTTTATAACAATTATTTTTAATTTGTTCTAAACTAACAATGCCATCATATTAATAATAAGCAACGATGAACTATTTCCTTCGGCATATTGTTTTAAAGGAAAAACACTTTCTGAATTCCGATAAAATTATCTAGACAACCGAAAACATTGTTTCCTTTCCGTTTTGTTCACAGTTTGTGAGTCCTAGACTAATACTGCAGAGGTATTTCAAGGTCATGGTCATCCCAATAAAACGACGTGCTCAATCAATGTGTGGACTAGTGGCATGTCCGAATGTTAGTTCACTAACCTCAATATGTTTTCTGTTGTTACCTGAATCAGCTGTTTTACTTATTGTTGATGTTTATACGTTGGATTATCTAAATTTCCACTATTAAACTTTTCTAGGCTTCGTTTAAAAATCGGTTTTTGTTTTGAATAAAAAGTGTGGTGTGTGAATTGCACAGAAGTTCATATAAATTAAGATTCGTCTCCTAATTTTTGTTTTGTTTTGTTTATCTAATATAATTAATATTAAATACTAATAATAATATATTATAATTTATTTCGTTGAGAGATAATATTAGAATTATTTCATTTTTGTAATATATTTTATTATCGCCTGGACGAAAGTGTAGCCTATTGTTTAAATCTATGAAACAGTATAAGTCCCGTGTGTAAGCATTGTATCACGTGACAGCAGCAAAAAATTATAACAACATCACGAAAAGAGCTATTTGTTTCTGTTGTTAACATACATTTCATGCATTTCTAAAAATCTCACTTTTTAAACGAGTAGGGAAATTTGTGACCATGGAAATAATGTTTAGTATGAATAATTTTACTATGATTAGCGTTTTCCATTGTCTGAAACGTCTTGGCGACTTCTAGCCGTGCAAAGGCTCTAACTCCCAGAAAATCATTGTCTGATTCATTATAATTTAAAAATATTACCAAACTCTGCAAATCAATAATACCAATAAAACTGTGTCTTAGATTTTTACTCAGACAATACTTTATGTAAAGAATTTGAAAAAGCTTCTGAACATATTATCATCGAATGGGAGATCTTTGCAATTAGTTGAAGGGATTATTTTCAAAGTAGAGAGGTTAAGGTAACTAAATGATTATTCTTGGAAGTGATAAAAGTTACACGGCTCGCCCAATTCATAATAAACCCAAGCCAACAGATACGCTACAGGAAGGGATAAGTTCTGTTGGCTGAATATTTTGGGATCACACCATCAATACACACTCAATTAGCGCATTAATTTTCAATCCTGTGGTACAATACAACTCATCCTATGTATATAGCTATTTAAATGGCTTAGATTTTTAAATTTGAATTCCATATTGGCTAGTTTAGAAACGATTAGGGACAGTTTCATTGCAAAATAAGAGTCAGTCAGTAAAACCAAATAGGACAAACAAAATGAGACATATTCTACCAAGACTAAGTGCAGAGAAATAAGGCACATGTTATTTGGTATGCACATACTAGCAAAATGTATGTGCTCTGTCTTGGAAGGCTTCATGAATTTAGATGAAAGGGAGGGAAATGAATAAAATACATAAATACCCTACATATGATTACGCATGTACACAAAAACGAGTTAAACATATAATAAACTGATAAAATAGAAAGCGTTTTTATAGTATCGAAAAGAAAAGAAGTTTTTGGAAAGAAAGAAATGGTGAAGAAAAGGAATAACTTATCAACGGGAAAAAATATTGTGATTAAATATTAGTGGGATGCACGGATTGGGACAATAAAACTCCCACGTTTGAGAAAAATAGCCTTATACGTTGCTTTTTGGATGTAAAGATCATATATAAAGTATAAGTTCGACAATATAAAGAGTTGGTATAAACAAATCTAACCAACTCGTATATTATCTACAGTATAAGACATAATTACAACCAAAAGAACTAAATACTCTTATTTCAAATCAATAAATTATAACAAGGGTAATTGAAAATAAATTTTAGACGTAATTTTATGTCATTGAAATATTTTATTCGTTATACTAATGAATTTTTAACGTAATCATAGAACACGGTGGGTAGCCACAACACTTTCCATTTAAGCTATTTATTAAGATTCCAACTAGACAAAAGGTTCTGTATCAAGTTACCTTTCCTATTGTTTCCAGTAGTGGGAAATACGGCAGCTGGTGTTTACCAAGAGCAATACTTAATGTTGTTGTTGATAATACTAAAAGATATCAAACTTACACTCTCGTGTTACATTGATTCTAATTTAAAATGTTAAGGGTAACAGAAATAATAATGAATACACGCTGTAATATTTTGAAAAGATTTTGAGAAACATAAACTTAAAAAGTGTTAATAAATGCATGGAGAAAACATTTACTAACCTTTTACCTAATATTGGCAAAAACCAAAATTAAACATACGAGTAGTAGAAACCTATAAGCAATTAACTAAGTTCTGATAGGAATTAGATAAATATGCCGAATACAGTAATCCCCTAGCTTTGTTTTTTTTCATAGTTACCTCATTTCGGATCTCCTACTCTTCGTACAGTGTTCACAGTTTATTTCTGCTTACACCTTTCCCGACCGAAAAAGGACAATTTTGGTCGTATGCATTTCCAAAATTCTTATCTTCCTCCCGCGAGGTGGAATATATTGCTTTAAACCCCAGAGGAACGACGTCACTATAAAATATACGGATTTGTATACAGTTTAACTTTCTATTATTTTTTAAATACTGTAGTAGATTCGCTGTATAATATTTATTGCATTTGGATGATACGAAAACTTGGATTGTTGGGTTAGTTAGTATTAGTTAGGGTCACTGTTAAAACGTCACTTAAGTTTATATGTTAAATATATTGAATACAAGCCGCCAATATTTTTGAAGGAATTCTAAAAATATCAAAAGTAAATATAAAATTATAAAACAAATCAACAAATCTATATATATATATATATAAATATAGAAAGTAACATAACCCTTGAGTAATAAATCAGCTGTTGTATAAAACATACTTTATCACTTAACTCAAACAAATATACTGTTTTTCTGAAAATGTAAATAATTGAATTTGAAAAGATATAAACGTTAAACTCTAAATAACTTTTAAGTGAATTCAAAAAAAGCTGTTAGCGTTAATGGACTCCAAAATATGCCTTGCTGAACTTTCAGGTAATCCTTTCACATTAAGAAAATGTTTTATAAAGGGAGTAAATTATTGCTTTTCTGTTCAACCTAAATGTATCAAAAGTGCCTTAAAATTCTTCACTTCAAAAAAACAAAGTCTACAGGTATTTTAATAATCTCATATTAAACCTTGATAATTAGTAACTAGAAAAATGCGAGATACTTAAGGGTTTCTTAAATTTAAAATAGATGCATGTACATTAATGTTGGTGAACAAAAGTGTATTCAGTATGCATTAAGCTTGGCAATTTCTCCAGTAGTACATAAGTGTCTAGTTTTGACATACATTCAGGCTATTTTGCTTAAGCTACATTTTTTCAGCTGCTTTTTTCAGACAAATGTTACAATCATATTGGTCATAATAACAATTTTTTGTTTTTATCTTCAACTTAAGCTACTATTTATATAACTTTTTTCACATTTTACAATATTCCTAGCAGTATATGTTTTAAATTGGTTTCGTATATACTACTCCTCTAGGTGGAAAAATTAGTACTGCCCAACTAGAAAATATTTTACAATTTGGCGTACTAATAGAAACACCAATTATTTACTTACTATCCAACGCTCACCCTTGGCTGGTGAGCGATTAGTGACGAGCTGAAACAGTGCAAACGAGCCTCTTCCAGGATGGTATCCCCTAACCACTTTGAGTGATTCAGCGTCGAACAGGTTTTGAGGTGATCGCCTTCCATGCCTCCACGTACACATTAGGGGGATACTTGTACTCCAATTTTGTAAAAGTGTGCTTCTAGGTAATCATGGTCTGTTCGGGAGAGAAAAGCACTTTTATGGCCATTTGCAATATTAACCGGTCGAAGGTTTAATGCGTTGCTGACTGAGGCAGTCAACTGCAGAGTACATTAAATCTTTTGAAGTGTTCAGCGTATTAAAAGCCTTCAGTTGAGGTAGATTTGTTCCTTATTTTGGAGCTTGTTAGCCACTTCGTTCCCGAAGATGTCAGCGTGGCATCCACAGTAATTTGATATTGGATCCCTGGTTGGCTGTTTATTTATTCCATCTAGTTGGTTTTCATGGAGCATGGAGAGAAGTTATTAGCGATTGATCTCTTGGACAATATTATTGTAAAGAGCAGAGACCTATGTATAAGGTGCGTGATCCCCAGGTCTGGCCTTGAGAGGCAAACGGTAAGTGTAAGGAATGTGTACAGTGTGGCTATTAAGACATGAAGGATGTGGACTCATTTCTCAGGTCAGTTTCTCGTGTTTGTCTAATTAGGGTAGCACCATCTTTTACATTGACAATTGGAGTCCCCGAAAAATTGCAATTTGGTTTTATAGTTACTGATAGAGCGTTGAACAACCGACTACGCAGATGTGCCGCCGGCTCTTCTAAACTTTGACCAGAACCCCCTCAAGCTTATCATCACGTGTCATTTTATGGATAACCTTATAACTCCTATTAAGTTATTGTTAATTTCAATGAAGATTGATACTATTTGTCGTGTCGTAGGTAGAATCTGAACGGAGGATCCGAATCTGAAAGTAATAAAACGTTTCAGCAGCTAATATTTCTTCAGCGATAAAATAGTTGTCCGCGTCATTATAAGACGTTTCGTTTAAACGGTAACGTTTAAAAGCCATAAAACTTACCTTCCAAGGATTTAAGCGGAGACAAGTGTCAAGCTTTTAAAACAGTGGCCAGTTCATTTGACCCATTCAGAAGACAAAATATCAATTCACATATGTAAGCCACCTTACTGTTTCAAGGCTATCAGATATTTAGGAACACGCTAAAAAGTATTTTTTAATTGTGATGAACTCCAGTGTTACAATCAGATACCCATTTTCCCAGATGTAAAAAAATGTTTAAACAGAAAGTTTGCAGAAATTCTAAAAAAGCAGTAAAGTATTAGTATATAGTTTTAAATAATTCCTAAACAAAGAGATTAAAGAAAAAGATATAACCTGTAAGGGTATGAAATAAAATCTGAATTTTCGGTACTTGAAGGACATATATTTCATTCATAATTCTTAAAATGTTACCATCTATGATATTTGTTTACATTATAAATATTTTTGTTTTATTATTTTCGTTTCGAATCGTTATATTACATATTAGTACATCATATTTATTATTTTAATTATTTTCAACCAGTAATTTGCTATCAATTAGTATATAAAATTAATATTTTCCCCCTCATAGTCTTTCTTAAACTTTCAGTTTGTATAACTTACTAAAATTAATATCTTACTCAAAACATGTTACAAAAATGTTAAATATAATGAGTAATTAAATATAAAATTGAAACTGATTTCTTTATGTGAGAAGCTTTTAGTTTGTTTAGTATTTTACTGAAACAGTCAATACTTGCTAAATGTTTAAATATCTAGTATGAAAAATACAAAGATTTGTTCCATGTAGTTTAATAAATATTATTTGTTTAACTATATTTTTTTATTATTGTCGACTCATGGTGAAACTAGACTCTAGCAAGGACACAATGTATAGCCTATAGATTTTCTGAAGCTTCCAATAATAAACATAATTAAAAGTTGTAGCAACAAACTAGGAATGATTCATACTGTACAATGAAACGAGAAGTTTAATAATTCCCCATCCTAATGTCTAGTGGTAATATAATTTGTCTATTTATAAATATAACCTATCAATCCGCCAACTTCATAAGGATGATAGATTGCCAATTAAAACCAAACAATTGATCCCTAAGAAACAATGATGGAAAAGAAGGCCGTAGAAGTTCATGGAAGAGATATTCATGACAAAACCAGTAGCCTTGAATTTCGAATTGTCATAAATAATCACGAGTCTGCTATAATATAAATATAATTGATACACGTATAATGTGTAATCTTGCGAAATGAATCACACTACAAAAGTAAGTAGGGTTTTCGTAGTAGACACGTATTAATATTGCTGTTACTGTTATTAGTTAGGAATAACGGCTACTTTATTCATTGATACTGTGAAGTGAGGATCCTGTTATCACAGGAATAGTGAATATTCTAAGCCATTTAGTTGCTTAATAGCACAGTGTCAATGGCTTTTGTGATTCGAACTCCAAAACACATATTTGTCACAGTTTTTAAATCTTCAGACAGGATGAAAGGAAACGAACTGTTACAATCTACGACCAAATTGTGTCTAGAGGTTTCTTTGCGAAGTTGCTGACCGTATCTCTACAGGATTTCTATTCAAAGAATGCCTTATGTTATAAATACTTAACAATTTGTGTTTGGAAATGGTTCTTCAGTTGTGATGCATGCGTTGTTTAAGCAAACTTAGATGGTGTTTCTTGTTTTCTTTTTTTTTTTAATTATAACAATTTTATCTTATTAGCTATGCTCTCTTAGAATGTTTTTACTAAAAAATGTGGATTGGATTTTATTTTACCTTTTTAATCTGTATGAGTACTTTTATATACTTAATTGAACTGAAACTGGTTATGAGTCAGTTGACGGGGGCTGTATGTATTGCTGCGAGAAGAGAAGAGCATACGTTTCTGCTGGGTATAGACACACTTAACATGAGGTTTCACAAAACCGCTGTGTTAGAAGTTATATTTATGTAGTTTGTATTTACATATTTCGCTTACAACTTTGAATATTTCATATCAATTTTTTTAATATGTCAAATGTTAGGCAGCAGCTTACTTATTCGTTATTACATAAAAACATTACTTAGTAAAATGAAAATTACAAATTTATAGGCGTGATACAGTTTAAAATTCAAAATAAAAAAGTTAAAACTTTGATATTAAATAACGATTTGTTTATTTGTTACAAGATTTGTACTGTGTTCATAATTCAATAATTTTAATAAGTGTTAATTAGTTATTTCAGTTAATATAGGCTACCTTTTATAAACCTCGAGTAGAGATTAAGAATCTATAATAAATTTTAAGTTATATTACATTAATAGTTATATTATGTTACGTTTATATTAAATTACTTTAAATCTATAAAATATAACATAAAAGGATTATATTTTTACATGAAATAAAAACAATTATTAATGTAGAACAAATTGTCGTGAATTATAATATAAACGACAAAATGACCTTGGCTGCAAAATCCATTACAAAACCATTATTTCTCTACCACAGTTATCATCATCAGAATATTATTATTAATTGCACTTCTTACAACAATTCAGGACACCTGAGTCAGTTGTAAACTTCTGACGAAGCTGTGTTAGTGATATATTGCAAAGTTTGTGTGAAACTTTTACTTTTTCGTTGCCGTGATTTTTATTAATTAGAGTTGTTTGAATTTACTGAAAGAGTAGCTTAGAAAATTTACTTAAACGTCTTCAGTAAGTTACGGTAGTCAAATTTTATATCTTTAAAATTCATTATTTGAATGTTATAATATTGCTTTGTTATTATTTGTAAGTTTTTAATTTTATGTTTTATTCAATCCGTTCATGTTCTTCCTGTTTCTATTTAAGCTTTTTAACTTCTCTTTAAGTGAATTTTCTTGCACACTGAATTAGCAACTTCAAAAGACATGGCTTTCGTACACAAGAAGTAATAAAATATCTTTAATCTATCTGTGCTATGTGACTCCAGAATATACAGAAAAGTATCTCTCCCGTTCCGAGAGTTCCTCGTCTTGTTCAGAGTAATCTCGTTTACCTTTTCCAAATGTTTGTATAATTCATCATTTTATAGTATTTATAATTCGCTTTGATTAAATCCCACCCAAAATTTTACTTTGTTTGACGCGGTTGAAGTCTGTCAAAATAAATTATTCATTCAAAAAGTTCAAATACATAAAGAAAGATATTACATTTATATCGTACACCTGCTATTATCCATTTATTAAGAAAAATAAATCTTTCTTTATGTGATTACTATAATGAAGAAGAAAATTTTTACCTTAAAATTCTAAGTTTAAAAGATAAAGATATTATAAGAACTCAATTTAAAGGAATAATTAAATCTAAATGAAAGTAAATTTACCATATATATATATATATATATATATATATATATATATATATATATATATATATATATATATATATATAATTAGGTATTACTTAACAAACACAAATATTATTAAAGGTTTGATATTAAATGATATTTGAATTTTTTGTTTATGTAACAATCTGCAAAAATTTGAATACTTTTTACGTGGTATTTTAAAATATGTATTTTAAATTTTGTTTATTTTAGCAAGTCCGGCTGTCAGCGTTGCACTTAAAAGTGACATTATAAACCGACAAATATGTACCGAACGACTGTTCTACATCTGGTAAGAAGGGTATATCCTAAAATTACAGAAAACTACCCGAAACTAGACCCCTGCCGCTAAAGTGGATCCGTAAAAGGCTGCTACCGATCTCCAGCAAAACACACAAGCACCCCGCTGCACTTGTTACTTTGAAGTATTTCATCCTTCATTTTCCATTTTGATAGTACAAAATGTTTTAAATTGTGGAACACTTTTCATTCTTTCTGCTAGAAATTTACGACTATGTATATCTTTATATATTATTTTTGTCCCTGTGTGTGACTTAACTCTTCCCAAATGGATGATCAGATTTTTATGAAATTTTGAGTACGTAAAT
>JBAIZL010000004.1:172364731-172397231 GCA_036971475.1 Prosapia bicincta | reverse complement strand
TAGTGAAAGCCCAAATAATACAGTAATACTAAATGTAAATGAGCATTTTTATGAAATAGTAGCAAACAATGTCAAATTTATTAGAGAACTACCAATACCATAAATATTAATATAAAATAAATACAAATTTTTAAAGTTAACAATTTTAAGAGAAAATAGTTTAATATACGAAGATTATTAGCGGTCCTATTAAATGGAATAAACTGATTTAATTAAAGAAATAAATATTTTATAATGTGAAAATGTTCGGAATAATATCAGGAGACAAAGGTTTTTTTACAAAATTTTCTTTTCAAGAAAATTAAATCTACAAAAATTAAATTAAACTACTAATTAATAATATTTTTAAACGTTTCCTTTTTTGTTAGAAAATGGAAAGTATAAGAAGCACTACAGTAAATAACAAAAATGATACTCTTATGTTATATTTTACAGTATTAGGAGTTTTTAAATCATTAAAGTTATCATACAAAAATCAGTTAATATTATTTCTAAAATATCTTGTGTTGACAAATGAATAAAAACATAAGGCTTTCCAACTAGTAAAACTAACAATTTCTAAAACATATTTAAATATTATTTAAAATTATAAATGAGTAAATTTAAAAAAATAAAGGTCCAATGTAACACTGTAGTAACTCTCTTTTGAAAATCAATAAATTATTAAATATTGAGCTAGCCTAAGAGCTGGTTGGTTTTTAAATAAAGTCCAGGGACAAGTTCCACTGGCAGATCTTGCTTAAAAATAACACAGGAGCCTGAAATTGGTAAGTTGAGCAGGATCATATTTTGCACGCCCCAGCTGGAATCAACTCAGGAAATGGGCGAGTGGCAAGGTAGTCTATAGGTTTCAGTGTTTCATTTATTTAATATATATGTTTTCAGTAGTGACAATATACTGTTATATATAATTATAGAAAACTGACACAATACATTGTTAAGCAAACTTGCTTTGAAGTTAATCTTAGGTGGGTTTTGACTATTTAAAACACCTCATGATCTGGGATATAGCAAGTATATATATATATATATATATATATATATATATATATATATATATATATATATATATATGGCAACGTTTATGGTTACGAAACCAGTTCATTTAAATGTAGCGTTAGAAATTTATTAGGATAACAAAGTGTATACCATAGTCACTAAATCCGCAACCCAGTTGCCTAAAACGGATTCCTTATTGATGTATTTGGGCGCTTTCTTATTGTTTCAGAACTTTGGCCGATTCGAAGAGGATTTATGCTATGTTGACCAATGAAAGTAGAATCAATTTTCTCAACTCTAACCATAATTTGATAAAAGATATGGAGGAAAAGCTCAGTAATCAGATCCAAAAATACCACTTCTGTGAAAATCCACCATTAACCATAATATCCCCTGATGAAGCACCATAAACCCTTTCATTGTTCAGTCGTACAATCTTCAAGGATAGGGAAATAACATGAGAAAATAATCCAAATTTTGAAAAAAAATATGGAAAAGAGCATGACTTTTGGACCATCTGAATGGGAGTTCCAGGTGACAAAGTATGTTTGTCCCACAAAGATTTCAGAGAATTCTGCAAAAAAGAGAAACTTTGGGTAATGAGCATTATGTCCACGCCTTGAGTCCACTTAGGTAAAGCTTTAGCTGAGAAGAATGTTTGTATCTGCAATTCTTGTCGCTTAAAGAATTAATAACTCACTTTCTATATATTTTATAAATGCACTATTAACCTTTTATGGTTATTTCAATCTACTTTGAACTAGATTATGTTTTCTATGTTTGAATATAGTTTTCTAATTGTTTTAGCGTTATTTTGATTGTTTTCACAAAGACTGCTATTTTTGTAATTATTTTGAAAATCATGGTTTCTTAAAAATATTTTTTAGAAGTAGTTTGTTCTAATAATCTTGAATTCACTTCTATAGAATTCTATTTACTTATGCTATACTATAAATAATTATTGCATAGCTGAGTGAATAGGTTGTACTCTACTTTAGAAAACTTTCTATTCACTCATTTGGAAAAGTTGTCTGTATATTAGTTTTCAATTACGTTTTATAAATTCAAAATATATATGGAGCACAACATTAGAAAATAAATATTACATGCTCTTAAACAGAATTGTTTTACTATTTTCTATTTACTAGCATAAAAAATGGAGGTCTAGTTTTGGGCACTTTTCTATCAACAAAGTCATAACCAATCATTGTAACCATTAAAAAACTTCTAAATTAATATTGTGATTTGTGTTAATTTGTTCAGCATTTCGTTATATTAAAACTATTTAATTTACTAAAAACTGAAATATTTGTGTTTATCATTTGAAATAGCAGTAGGCCTATACTGAATTAAATACAAACTATGATGCCAGCATTGATAATTCTTGATTATATCAATTCCTGAACTTTAATAACCACCGCAACAAAATGTCCGAATCAATAGGCATAACACACTACACCACGACGACTTTTATGGGAACTGCATTTAAAAGTAAACTTTTGTTCTTTTCCCTATAACTCAGAGTATACGTTATCACGTCGCTGATACTATGATATCATTCATGTTTTGTAAGTCACGTTTTTACGCATCCCTTCTCTACAGGAGACCGTGGTCAGGAGGCAGTGGGGGACATTGAGCGCTATATAACCTACAACGCGGCTTACATGTCGCACAGTAACTCAGTGGTTCTGGACAGAAAGGCATCCTGGATTAATTAAACATTATAATTTATTTTTTATTTAAACATGGCTGTGATATCCTGTAGGAACAGGCAACTTGTGAGTATAGAGATATATTTATTAGGTCAAACTATCTGTTCTTGTATACTTGTTTTCCAGTTTATAATTATTTATTACACATACAAGCTTGACAACAAATAATGTTAAATAAAATTTAACATCTAATTATTTAATAATATGGGATTACAATTAATTCTATTGAAAAGAAAATTATATTTTTTATTTATTAATATATTAGATTTGATACATTTTGTACAATATTTAACGGTTTATATTAGTAGGCCATAATAAATCTCCCTATAATGTTAACTCGTAGAGTAGGTAGAATTATATTGTATATTCCTCTCTATGGCTGAACTGTCAGATAACATATTATTAAATGCTTTGTTTTTTTTTTATTCTTTTAAATGATACAGTGTCTTAGTAAAATTTCACTTTGACATAATAACTTTTTTATGGTTAATAAGTTACAAATATTACACTTGGTAAAAATTAAACCATATATTTAAATTGTTTAACAAATTTGTATTGATGGAATCTCTCGTTCTCTCTCTTAATCAGTCACACGCGCACTCGAACACACTTAACCGAACACACTTACCTGTATATATATAAAGTTAAGATCGTGTAAATAAGACAAACATATCATGTAACACTAACAATATTAGCATAACAAATAATAATCATAATAATAAATCAAATATTGTCTGATAAATCATATTTAATTTACATCAGGCTAGTCAAAAAATATCAATAATTTACGTAAAGTTAGCGTAAACGATACGTTTATTAGTAGTGAATTAAAAGTACTTGTTTATTTACAATATGCCTTAATAATAAATATAATCTTTTTTAATACATTGTAATTGTTTTATGTTAATTTTGTGAATGTTTTTTACGGCAAACAAACATTTTTTTACTTATTTTGGTATTTAGTAATAATTCTAGATGGTAAAATATATCATTTTTGTAAAATTCAACTTTTGGATATTATTAACCGACATAAGTACTTCTATAATTATAGTTGACATTTTTAAAAATGGAGATTACTTAAGAGAACTTATATTTTGAGTAATCCTTTATCATGACAAACTTATGTTTTAACTTGTAGTGTATTGTATATGTTTCTCTATAGAGTTGCTTTATTTTTACCTCTTAACTTTTCTCTACTAATATTTAAATTGTATTTTAAACATATTTTAATTCAGAGTCAGTGTAAAACCTTAGAAAGTAATACAGAAGTTAATTTTAATACGTAACAATTTTTAAACACAAACATTATCTGTTTAAAGTACTGTACTAATAAACGTGATTGTTTATTTCATTACAAACACTATAATGGTCGAAATAATATTTATTATTTTGGGACGTAGTCCACCTAATTCTTAACTTTATCATGATCATTAAATAAATGTTACTTATATATAATGTCAATTACATTTTTCAATAACTTAGATAAATGATGTAATAATTCCATCTTATAGACTATTTCTGGAAGATTAAAATGATAATAATAATATTATAATATCAATATTATGTATACGAGTATTGTGTAAATAACTTTGTAATAATAACGAAATTATTAACAGTATATACTTCTTTAAAGTCATTTTGTAATAATTGCGTATAAATAAAAGTTTTATATACATTATTTAGTTACAAAAATTGTAAATAGTATTTTTATTGTTAAATATTTGGTTATTAAATATATTTATTTGGTAAATAAATAAGTATATATATATATATATATATATATATATATATATAATATATTTTTATTTATTTATAGGAATATATATTTTAATCGTTTTTTGTTATATAATTATCATTGAAAACTTTTTATAAACTGAACTGCTTTAGGCTTTTACAATTTTCACCCACAATCATTATCAGTATTTTCAAGAGTTGTTAACCTGTTAAGCAAAAACACAATACAGGAGTCACTGAAACTTTACTGTTGTGTTACCACATAAAAAATTATATAGCTCTTTAGAACGCGTAAAATGAATGTTTAACTCTACTCGCATGTTTACAGTTACACATTACACAAAATGTTTAATTCTTGAATCTAACTTTTATTTCTCTAGTCTCATAAAAATCTTTTGGAAAAAGATCTATAATTTTCAAGAAAACTTTTGTGCTTGTACTTTTTAGACGCTATTGTTTAACTGGTTTTACAGTTATAATCATAGTTACTGATAGCATTTCTGGTCAATCCGACAGTAATTATAGTAATGTACACATAGATTGACTTTTATAAATATGATCCTAAACGTATGTTATTATATTAGAACATAAACGAACACAGTGGAACTATGATTACAAGTTATGTGCACTTGATTTTGAATAAAGCTTGTTAAATTCTTATTTTGAAACATTTATCAAGAGTAATCGTTAAAAAATTTACAATAACAGTCTTCTTGATGACTCAAAACCAAATTTTTGTACAAACGTTTTTGAAGCGTCACATGGTGGCAACAAGATCTGACCCTTCCCATGAAAAAAAAAATTCTAATAATATTTGAGGTGCAAAGAAATGTAATTACAATAGGTACTTTGCAATAATAATATTCATCCGAGAAATGTTTTATTCTTTAGAATTTTTGTTTCTCGTTTCTTAATTATAACGTTTATGTTTCACAACAAATATAATTGATTGGTGCTACCTTTTTATATTAATTTCAGGTTCTTAGATGAGGCATAAACTATACAACTGTACAAAATTCTACCTTTCTGTCATATGTAAATACCTTACTGAAATTACCAATATAGGTTAATTAATCTGTTGTTTCACCCGAATCGTCCTTAAAAATACAATCACGTAGACAAACACACTTAAGAGAACTCTCCTTTACATGCATTACCGCCGAATAGAGAAACCATTTTGCCCACATTCCTTAGTTTCTATGTACATCTAACTGTTTATTTCTACTTTAGAAGTTATTCACTTATAACTTCTATTGTTTACGTTTCAATGACAAAAGAACAAAATTCAAATATTTGTCGTGAATTTGGATCATTAAAACGATATAACTGAAGTTCAATAATATTCTTTTCCACTACATTTAACTCAGAAAACTTGAAATATTTTCCTTGCGAGTTTGTGAAAGTAATTTAAACACTACGGCTGTTCACTTAATTCCAATTTAGCGATAAATCAGATGCCTTTGATTCAAATCAGGAAAATAATAATAAACAAGACCTTAAATAAGATTTATTTTACATCTCACCCTAACTAGACAGAAATATAATGGTTAATATTAAATATTACATTTACAGATAAATTAAACTTCAATATTTGTTTACAAACTCTCACCACAACCATTACCATTATTCTTTAAACATTATCATAATATCATTTCCTTGTAAATTTCAAATATTTTTTTAGTAATAATTTATTGTCTAAGAAACCCAAGCACTATAACAATATAAAATACTATATACACAGATGGTTGTACTTTCCAAGTGTTTGTAGAAAACACAAAAGTAGCACACATTGTTAACACATAGTTACATGAGTAGAAATAACCACATTATAACCTGAGCATTTAGTTATCTTTTTATGCCACACAGATAAAGGTTAATTGTATATTATAAGGTTGTTCCTTATCACTATACTATTTTGTGTGTATATATATATATATATATATATATATATATATATATATATATATATATATATACATTATTATTATTATTATTCATGCCCTGATTAAAGTAAGTAAAAATATTTTTTATTTACTAAATGGACACAATGTATTTAGTTTTTATAATCTCATGGTACCACAATCATATTTGAAGGACTACCTGTAAGGCATTAGTAGGCCACCGTCCAGCCATACACAGTGACTTAGTTTATACAACAAAAATAATAGTGAGTAGAGAATAAAACGACTGGTGAGACTTGAAAAATCCCCTCTCCGCTCAAAAATTCCAGAGATGATAAACTATCTATTCTCCCATAAACAAATCAATCTCCAGGTACTTAAAATCTATTAGCATTAATACCTATATTTATTTTATAGTCAAGGTTGCATGTACACCTGGTAGCTTCTACTACACTAGGTATATAACTCATGCTAGCCCTATCCTCTTCCCTACTCCTTAGTACCAGGGACGCCTCTTCCCTTGATACTGGAAGTACCCACTAGGTTCTTTCTTTACGTTTGTTTCACCTATCCTTTCATTTCCCTATTCTTGGTGGGTAAAGGGTGTATACCTCCCTAAGAATTCAAAAGAGAGTGAAGGAAATCCTCCTTTTATCACAGACACTATTCACAATCTTTGTTTACCCTTCGTAGATAACACTAGTCAAAGTGACTTAATGGCCTAAACAAAACAAATTACCAGTAATAATGTGTACTATCTGGATAGGATTGGATTCTCGGCCTCTTAGTTTCCATGTGTTGTTCCCGAGAGCTGTCCTATATAAGGCATGGTATTCCATCCAGCTTCTCTTTCTAAGGGAATCCTTATCAGATCATAGGAATATTACAAACGGTTTAGAAAAATTCAAATGAATGCCTAAATCTAAGCCTTATTTTCCTTATTTTTTTATTACAACTTTTTTATGGTTTAATATCTTTAATTGATTCAAATTAATTACTTTAAATTATTTTATAACGTGAACTTAATTTTGTTATTGTTTAATCGGTGTTGCTCATTGAAAAGCATTAGTGTTAAATGTGAAAGCATATGAATTATATGTATCTTAAGGTGTTATTCGAATGATAGAGACTACGCGATATCAACACAAAAGTTGTCTTGGTTCACGGCTATTAGTTCTTTAATCCTTAGTAAGATTTGTATAAAGATGTGTTTAATATTATTTCTTTATAAATATGAAGAATTACTTGTGTGCTTGGTAAAGAGGGAAAATTCCGAACTAAGTTAAAGTTATTCAAGTTATCAAAAATGAAGTAGGAAGATTACAGCATTACATGAAGTCATAGACTCAAATTAATTTTGCAGTAAAAAATTGAGTCGATCCCTAAAGTGACAGTACAAGCTATAGAATGCTTCCAATATTCTAGATATAATCTCTGTCACTTCTTTTGTTGATTCTTGGAATTTAACATGGAAATATTTCAAAACATTCCTGTCATGTTACTCCGTTTATGTAGAAGATTGAAAGTAAATGATGAATCGCGAAATTTCCCTTCACGACATTTGTTTCTCCAGATAGAGAAAACATGACAAATAGAATGTTATTATTTCCTGCTTTACGCGTGGTTTCAGTTGATGCGTTTCGGATTGCCTCCATCTTTCTGAATTATTTATGCAAATACATGAATAGGCTAAAAATAAAAACATTCAACTGTCTAAATATATTAGTATGAATTTAGAATACATATAATAAAACAATTTTTGTATTAAAGCCCGAGTTAAAATTAACTCCTCCCGTGTTTAACATCAAACCAGATTGAGAAGATGTCTACTTCAGACTCTCATTTAAATGCTTAATTCTCTATTCCCAGAACCAGAGAATCAGTTTCTTCTTTCCTGATGCCTAACTAATTCTAACCCCCCTTGCCTAGCCTTCTTCTTACAAAGGGGGGTGATAAATTGGTACCTTTATATAACCTGATAGAACGTGGGTAAATTCAGGTAATCGATCTTACAGACTTGTGTCATGAACATCCTATACTATCTATATTGTCTACGGGGGGGGGGAGTGATGTCCCTGTCTCAACCTACCCACGTAGGCCTATATTCACAATACTTCGCTTATCCTTGGTTCCTGGTAATAATCATATTGGCTAAATATCTGGAAATTAAGAAGGTTATTTAGTTTTTTTATAATACGAGTAAAACTGCACGTAGTAAATTTTTCATGAGCAGCTAGAAATATTCCACTAGAAATAAAGCAAGTCTGTAATCGTAATAATGTGACAATTGTGCAAGAACACACGGAAACGGAAACACGGTTCTTACGCAACGGCCATTCTGTTTTTCATCACTTCTAAAAGTGCATAACTTAATTTTATCTATAAACATGCTACTTGCATTTATGGAGTGTTTAGGCGGACAGAGCATAATTAACACGTCTGCGCTTTTGTTCCTTTGTCCGAGAAAAGCTAAAGTGTAGATAGCACAGGATCTAGTTTACATCATTTATAAACTGAAAATTTTTGCTGCTTTAATACTTTCTCCACTGTGTACATCTGAGAAAGTAAATCACAGTGAAAGTAAAGCGCCGTGATGTCTCTGACAGCACGAGAAGAAAGTTACGTACAAATAGACAAACACTTTAAGGTGAACAAAGCAGCTGTTTTATTGAATAAACCGTGTATTGATCTTACAAATAAAGCACCGCTTTACAACAAAGAATGTATGACATTACTTTCTCACATGTACGAAGTAAAAGCAATGTCTCACGGAATTTTGTACGGATGTTGTACAAGTTGTTATAGGACAGCCTTTCAGACTCATGCAAGTGATAACGTATTAAACAAAGGGCATGAATAGGTTTTAACAAAATGAATAATCAGAAAATATTTAAATTAAAAATTTGGATAATAATTAATTACATCTAATACATCCAATACATCATTTTTACATAATTAATTTAAAACAATTAAATTTATATATGAAAAATAAAATACAAATACATTTTCTAGTGTTACAAGGACTGTATAAAGTTAGGAGTTACCTTTAGGACTTGGCCTAAATAATTATTTCGGTATCCATAATAGAGGTTTTTAAATCTTATTTTTTAAAACAATTTAAGATGTGAACATAATAATACTTTGCTTTGAGTTTGATTTGTTATTATGCTACTTTTTTAACTTCTGTATTGATAACAATAAGTTATAAGTTTAAAAACCTACTTCGTTAAGTCACAAAGGTAAAGGCAAACAAGGAATTCATTAAACTTCTGCACAATTTTGATATGAAATTACGTTTATATATTTTACCGTAAAACATATCGCCGCTGACGTAATGTTTTATCTGCATTCAATGCGTTTCCTAACGAAATACTTCGTTTGGAAGCATTCTTACTAGGTCAGCCATTTATCTGCAGCGTCAACATGCATTCTAGTAGAAATTTATTTTTACGGTTTCTGTTTTAACACATCCTCTGGCTCCGTTCTTCGTGTTTGCGTTGGCTGATTGACGTCTATAAAATTACTGTTTTAAAGATGTGATATTTGTTAAATTTTCTTTGAAGAAGTGGATCTGAAGTGATCCAATGAGCCAATGAAGCAAATGCGTTAATTACACGTAAATCAATTAAACAAAATTATAAAGTTTTAAAATAGTTTTAATGCACACAAAAGAAAATAAAACATTTATTAGCTATTCATTCTGCGTATGAAGTCATATAGCTTAAAGAACGTTAGGCGTAACTTTTCTTTAATTTAAACAATTTCACCAATTTTTAAATACTTTATCAAACTGTATATAGTGTCTATTGAGTTTATAATAAACACACACGTTAGGACTCTTCTTAAATGGTCATTAAAATCTCTGTAAAAAACCATTTGGAGAATTGAGAAAAGGTCAAAACAGATTTCTGTTTTTATTTAGGAACGTCACTTACATTGTTTTTATTTTAGGAATATAAATTTTAATATTTTAATAAAATGTGACTGATTTAAATATTAAGAATTCTATAAATAAAAATGTAAAAATATCTTCTCTAATTAACATATCTTCTTGTACAAGATGAATACGAGGGTAAGAGGTTATTAGTTTGAATATGACAATAGCTTTTACATAGACATGTTATAGGAATATCTACACACGCCGTAGGGAGAATACGGATTTATTAAAAATAATGCACTTCAAACAAAATAACAGTTGTAAATTGTTATTGCATGTACCGGCTTGGCATTACCCTACAGTATTATAGCTAGAAGCGACAGTCAAGGCAGTAGCCAGAACGATGTATTAGTGGGGGGTATGATCGGGTGCGTCATGTGTGGAGCTCCCCTTGGGAAATTTTGAAATTTTTATCTCTAGAAATCATATTTTATGCTATTTTGACACTTAAAATTACACAATTGTCTGGTCAAAACTACCTTTATCCGAAGCTCCTTTGCTAAAACATGACCTACTAAGCTATAAAATACATTTTGTATTTATTAATAATAGAATAATAGTTATTATGAGTTTTGCTTCATAGTATTGGTGGAGTAAAATAGATTTGTTTTATAGGTTAATATTTTTCTGATAAAATTAATTGGGTTTTGGAGGGGTAACGGAGGTGTAGCCTTTTGCCTCCTGGCTACAGATTCTGACACAAAGTTGCCGACATGAGATATGAATTTAAAAGTAATGTTTGATTTTGACTTTGATTTTAATTTAAATCTCTTTATTATCAATCGAGTTATAAATGGCACGTTTAAAATCAAAGTCCTATTGGCAAGTTTTTAAATACAGCTAATTTTAAATTAAGTGTATGTTTATTTGATTGTTTTATTTTACTTGTATATATTTTTTCACATTTAACAGTTTTGAACTTGTGAAAGTAATTTTTTTCTTCAAAAAACTAGTTTAATTTTTACATTTAAATTTACGTAACTATACAGAGAAAATGAAAATATACAGTAAGCCTATTTAACCTTTACTACAAAGTAAAATATTTAATAATTATTTGGGTTTTAAAAATTGTCCATCAATTAACTAGATAATTTGATGAAATTAAAAATAAAATTCTGCATTGAAACAGGTCTACCTTTTTCTAATAAATGTTATTTATTTTAATAAAAAGACTTAATAAAGAAATCCTTTCATACCAGAATGCATGAATGTACTAAATTTGTATCCAACTTGAAAATTAAATTTATGTAATATTGTAAGGGATCTATCAATTGGACAAGACAAAAATTACTTCTTAATAAATAACTAAACGATATTTCAATTATAAACGCAAAACTATCTAAAGTTTCTACATAATTGTTGTACCTCTAATTATGTAACCCCTTTGTAAGCCTTCGTAGCGATGAAAACTACTGTAAGGATTTTTGCCTTAATGCATATAATTAAATGCGGTGAATAAAAGAAATGCATATTAATTAGTGCAAATGGAAAGATTATAAAATTAATTTTTGTCTTACACAATTGTATGAAACTTTTCCTTATTACATTCAAGACCTCAATATTATATATAAAATAACATACATGTAAATATATATATATATATATATATATATATATATATATATATATATATATATATATATACTAAATTAGATTAAATTAAAATTTAATTGCAAATTCGCATTCACTGCATTTGGGAGAAATAGAATTTTATTGATATCTAGAATACATGACTTTATTGTGTTACATTTGTATGTTGAATATTGTTTTGTAACAAATTACCATTCAAAATGTCTAACATCATTTAAAACCTTCAGAATAATGTTCTTAAAGTATCTGGAACTAATTTTCTTTTATTGTTGATCATTTTTCATTCCAACTTATGAAAGGCACCGGTTAGACAAACATCGTGTAACAAGTTTTATCCTGGTTTTCTCGATGCCTTACCCCCTTTATTATATATAAGTTAATTCAAAATAAAAATGAATTTGTTCTAATACTCCGCATTAAATTTTAACTGGCTAATTAATATTTCGTTTGAATCTGGCTGTAAAAAACAACCGTAGCCAGTGGAACAAATTTAAAGTAATTAATCATTTTACATATACTCTGTAAAATCAGACTCCACATCACTACTACAATTCGTTGTGCTTCAAGACATTATTACTGTTTGTTTAAATTAGTTGCAGAAAGTTTCCAAATGAAATTTCTTTCATTCCACTAATATTTAATGAACTGAAACTAAGCAAAATAGGTGAGGCGAAAGCTTGTGACATTGTCAGCGTGCTAGACGAAGTTGTTTGAATATTTAACATTACAGAAAAGGAAATAGGAAGTTACCCTCTGTTTCGATTAGAGATGCACCGGCGAAAGTTACAGCCAATTACCGCGTCACGAGCCACGCTTACAACCTTAAACTTGACTTTACAACAGGACTTTCAGTTTTATCCTTAACAATGGCAGGAAATACAGGGTGTAATGAAAGTACTGTCTTTGTATACATTTACTTTTAGTGAATAAATTCAAATAGAGAATCTAAAAGCGAAAAATCAAAATATTTCTCTAGCATTAAAAACTCTATTACGAAATTGCCAGCATGGACAATTATTCAATTTTTATGAACTTTAAAATGAGTTTTATATTGAGAAAAACAAAATTTTCAATTGATAATTTGTTGTTTTTGTATTAATTTTGATTTCCAAAATCAAAGATATGGATGTCGTTTTGCAAATTCAGTACGTATATTCAAGAAAAAAACAATTTTGGTGATCGGTATTGTCTCATTGCACAACAGTCTTACTATGTTAGTAAATCCATTCTGTGACACAAGCGCATTAAAACCAAACATTCACTCAAGTCATTAAAATTTTAAAAGATTTCACAACGTGGGATCGCAACACTTGGCTAACCAAAAGTAGCAATTACGCAATGTGAATCACGTCTAGACATACAATAAGTGGTCAATAAAATATTTCAAGAAGCTATTGCTTTAAACTTTTATAGACATATTGAATCTGAAATTTTTGTTCAAAATTTTTGGATAATTCCAAATTGGTATCGTTTAATTTCTTTTCCTACCAGACATTTTATTGCATTTTTTCCAAGCATCGCCTATGACGTCTTCTCAACTACTATACCTTCATTATCATCATCATCATCATAGTCAACCCCACCATCATCGTTATTTTTCAACTTTTGTATTTATACATAAAAGTATCAACGTAGGCCTATATCCTAGATCCTTTGTTTGCTTAATCTTCTTGTATGATTTGTGCTTTACGCTTTCAATCTTAAGGATTTTTATCTCTTTACTCGCATTTTACTTACATCAATCCTTTACATGGTGTTTTTGTTTCCTTTTGACCAATTCCTTTTTATTTTCAAATACAGTATTTATTTTGCATGCTCCATTTACTCGGCCTTAACTTTAAGCAATGACGTAATGTATGAAACCAAAACATTGTGACGTTTCTTTCTTTTTCTCTTATTCACTTCCTGATTTTATGATTCACAGTGGTACCTAATTGAATTATGATGGTATCTTTGATCAACTGAGTTCACGTTTCGAATATTTATTTTTGGTACGAAGTGAACAAAGAGTTTTAATAATATTTAATCTCCTACTGTTCGACTGTAATTTTTGTATTTGTGAATCATTTATCCACATCACCAATTAACGTATCCTGTTCAAATTTAATTGTTGAACTTTTTTTCTCGTAAATCTTATTTTATTTGCTAACTTCATCTTTCCTTTATTAGGGGCTTTTTTATTATTTTTATTTTATTTTCGTAGTCTAATTTTCTGTTAATAAACACTGGGTCTTTTTGGGTTTAGTCAAATTATCAGTATAATTATTACTCACACACTCCTCTAATTTAGCAGTTCGACCCCTGTAATCCCCAAACCTACCTTAAATTCATTAAACTAACTCTAGCAACAATTCCTTTCAAAGGCTATTATGTGTGTTAAGCTTTTAAAAATCAAATTATACAAATAAATTATATCAAAATATCTATTTCTGTTTATATACAGGTAAATAAACTTAAGCACTACAAAAGATGGAACGTTTTATAGTTTTTTTAAACTACGACACTAATATAGTGTGGATCAATTAACAATGAGGTCATTTTATTTTAACAATTTTCTGTAATTTATTACGTCATGGAGAACTTTCTAAACCATCGTCACTCAGATTCACTGTTAATCCATATAAATTAAGGATTAAATAATCGGTTGAAAATACTTCAAACGATGTTAATTTTCTAGAAATCTCTTAATCGGAATTTTTAGGTAGTTCAAATTTTAATTATTTTTTTTTAACAACTGCGGTCTTTGAATTAACTAAACACAAAATTTCAAACTCTATAACCACAAATAATTTATTTACTATAACATTTTATGTACATTTAATTTACAAACTAACCATCTTAAAAATTGCTCAGTTATGTATTTAGTTAAATAACATGTGACAAGGGGAAAAGCTTTTCTGCATATCTCTCACAAATTATTATTTTAGTCTAATATTTTCAAATAACAGCTTGGAAAATTGAAGTTTTCAATTCCTTCTTTCTGACAGGCACATTTTGTCAGAGATAAATTAATTTTAAATATGAATGAATGCCACTCAGATAAAACATTGGTAACAAACACGTTCAAATAACAAACTATATTAAAAAACGTTCACTCCCATCAAAAATTATAAATGTTTTAACTGATTAGGACCACCTAAATGTTTATATATTGAATGTTTTGAGGAGTACTGACTTTGTTTTAAAATCTGATAATATTTTCGTCACAGGTTTCTACATTTTTGCATTGACATTTTTGTACATAGCTTTGATTTTTATATATACAGACGGATAACTTCTATAAATAGATTTCGTAGGGTAATGGACATTTTAAGGTGTAATAGTAAAGCAATTACTGACTGAACATTTCAAATAGTGATAGTAATTGGTATACTCATAAACGTATCCTTTACCAGCTAGTTTCTAATTTCTCAAACTAAAATTAATTGAATTACAAAAATGCCATTTTCTTGTAGTTTTAAAAAGCAAGAAAACAATGAACCTTTCCGTGGATATTATATAACACAATATAAAACATTTTTTTTCTCAGAAAGTCGACAATTTTTCATTTTTTAAACAAAGAAAACCAACATAATTTTAATTTAAGATTTTTTTTGTAAATATTATCAACAAACATTTTTTATTTCAAATTTCATAAGAAGATTATTATATTGCTATTAGAGATGGAAAATAGGTATAATGGTAAAAGTTATTTCTAAAGAGTTCAGTAGAAATATTTGTCAATCGGGAATACGAGGCCTCTGTTTGATAAACATTAGGATTTCATACTATGAGCGCGTAAACAGCGATATGAAGCATTGTTGTCCAAGAGTGAAACTCTGAGACTTTCCAAAACGTATCGCTACCAAATTTGTCCACGCTTCTAGCTCGCCATTATATATGCAGATAGAGTTCTCTACAAACAAACAAACGATTAATTAAAGTAAACAATTATCCCAGGAAGATGCTATTTGCATGTTCCCACAGTTGAGTCGAGTCTGACTTTCTCTGTTTGTGTTGGAAGTAGCCGTGTATTCTTTAGCTCGGATTATTTCCTAAAAGCCTACAAATAATAGATACTTTAGCACTCCGTGATACAAGTTTACAATTTGGTCAAAATCAATTTTAGATGTTACGGCATTTATCATTAACTTCGTATTAGTGCAAATCTATTTTGAGATAACACAATGACAACTATTGTCACTTAGAATAGTTCGTATGTTTATTAAATTCCAATTCGTATGTTTATATTCTCCTGATATATATCTTGAACAACTTTTCAGTAGTTAATAAAATACGTTTTTATTCATACATTCAACTTCAAATATATTTTTTTTAGCCTATAGTTAATGATAATTGATGTTAATTCAGTTTTTTCAAATATTTATTCAATAATTAAATTATAAAAATTTGGAGATTTAGGTCGGATTTGAACTGTAAGTATTTTTTTGCCCATGAGCTAACTCATATCTAGCAGTGTATTTCTCAAAGTAGTATAAGAATTTTTCTTTTCCCTCCATCTGGTTGTCGTCGAAACCTTCATTGCGTAACCTTAAATTGTTGCCATGGTTACCACAAAATATCATAAATAATGCTCTATTCATTTCAGTGTGAAAAGAAACTAAAACATAATGCAAGCGATGAAAAAAATAGATGCATATTTTTATATCGCAGAAAGAAACAAAAACTACAATCACACAATACATAGAGAGGAATATATCAAGGAAATTCCCTTTCTATTTTGCCATTTAATATTGTTATTCTGATATACGTACGTACATCATTATATTAACTGTAATTATAAAATAAAACGAAACTGAAATCAAAATTTCCTTTGTTGATTTATGTAGGAATTTATATAAAAATGTAAATTTTTGTAATACGTATTTTTATAATATAATATGGCAAAGAATATTAACCAAAGGAGACAAATACATTTCATCCTGCTTTATACTATTTTCTACATACAGCTGCACATTACATACTTACTAACACACTATAACGATACATATTTATACATACAAACACACACACACACACACACTATATATATATATATATATATATATATATATATATATATATATATATATATATACATACATACATACATACATACATACATACATACATACACCACACACACTATATATATATATATATGTTTATGATGAATAGTTACTATCTGGAGTACATCCGTTCATACTGCAGTCCATAAATTTGCAGTTCCGACGTTTCGCTAGAATCTCATCCAGTCTCATCCAGACGAGGGTTCACCTCGTCAATGCTGGATGAGATTCTAGCGAAACGTCGTAAATGCGAGTTTATGGACTGCAGAATGAACGGACGTACTCCAGATAGTAACTATTCATCATATTTTTCCATCCGTGAAGGAATACGAATCAGCATATATATATATATATATATATATATATATATATATATATATATATATATATATATATATATATATATATATATACATATTGCGGGCTTTCGGAGACATAATTATTAATTACATTTTATACTCTTGATAAACTTTATTAACCTGCTTAGTCTCAGATATCAAGCTCCCAAAAAACAATTAACATTTTTGCTAAATATTTTTGCTAAAGTGAAAGTAGTCAAACAGAGATGCGATAATTATAATACCTACCTGGTCCAAAGTTTTCACTAACAAATTTTTTTATACATATTTCATAATACTTTTGTTTCATGGGCCTGTTTTAATACAAGGTTACGTTGCAACAAAGTTTCGTTGTCTTCTTTCTGAAAACAGTCTTATGTTTTTTTTTTTACATTCCGTAGGCTATTTGTGTTTTTTACAAGATGGGGTCATATTATAAAATTTGGTGTATATTTATTTAAAATTTTCAAAAAATTGTAGGCCTATAGAGAGAAATTCTTTAATCAATTGCAACCCGTAGCTTATTGAATACTCATTCGCATTGTTGGTTGAAAATAATAAAAGTGCAACAACCGGATAGCATTAAAAGATATATTTTGAAATGTTTTCCATATTTACTCAAAATTTAAAAATTAGAAATGAATATTTTACTTTTGAAATAGAAATTTAATCGTAAATGAATATTTAACTTTAACTTTTTTAGTACTTTTTTGTAAAATAATCCTATTTGTGTATATCTTACTTTTCATGTTTTCAGGTTTGCCTGGGTCTACTTGTGCTGGCCACCTTTGTACAATGCACAGATCTAGCTGAAACGGAAAGCACAAGACCCAAACGTGACCGCTTAGGTAAGCAATAAATAGCAGAATATAAAACAAATTTAGAACGGGAACAGAGATGCGAATGGGTGGTTTGAAAGTCTGGCAATGCAAAAAGCACTTCTGTAGCTTGGAAGGTTGTCTTCGGGATGTCGCTTGTTCGCCATCTAAACAGTTACCATCAGATCAGTAGGTTGGGCCCACTGAAAACATTCGACTTGTTAAAAATACATACAGAAATTTGAAACAATATTTAATTTTCACATTTTAAATGGTTTTCAAATCAAGAAGTTCATATCTTATAGAAATTTCGGATTTCACCATATATTTTCTAATAATTTTTAAATGACAAATTCAGTTAAAGATGTCATTTTTTATAGTAGTTTCTGAAAAATATAATTACTCATTCAATTAATGATATAATTAAGTAATAAAACTAACTTTACTGATTAAATACTAGGTATTCAATACAATTTATTTTATACGCAATATATTTGCATAGTTCTCAGTGAGCTTGAGTGAGTGTTATTTCATAACAATATACAACTTACAAAAATAGGTACGTTTTTTGCAAATTTTTACTTTTTGGCAACATCAATATCTCGGGTTATCAATAAAAAAAAATATATCCACAATTTATAAATGTGGTTTACTCTTTTCCGTATTAAATTTAGCTTTGTAACTTCGAAGTTAGAGAAAATATGTAAAGGAGTATTATAAACGTATGTACTAAGTCAGATGTTCCGGAAACATATATTTTAACCCCCATTTAAAACTTCTTACATCATATTTATCCCGACAAGTTTTAAAAACATTTATTCAATAATATACCTTCATAATATGCTTGCACTTCTAAAATCCGAAACTGCACTTTCCATATAATTTCAAAAAAAATTGGAAAAATATTATAAGCAAAAAGTTCAATTAATTATGCCAAAATTCTACTACAACTCCTGTAAAATAAAACTAACGGTATTAGAGATGATTTTGAAATCATAATTTACTATTAACTCACTAGATAGGTGAAATAAGTTTAAATAGATATACTTAACGTGTATGATCTAGACTTTACAAACTGAGGCGATTTTTAATCCTAGCGCCGTTGTGTTTTACTTGATGTCTGATAAGTAATTAAGTAACTAATTTAAACAAAAAAGCAAATACTTCCATAATGCTTATTTAAGACAATATAAGAATTACATACCCAATAATAAATACTTATTAATATCAAATTAGCTTAATAAATTGTCTAAAAACAAAAATAATAAGTAAGAGAAATTATTTTCACCTATTCTTCAAGTAAATAAATTTAGAGAGTTTAAACTATTATAATTTATTTTAAAAACTTGATATTATTATTTTGATATTCAATATAATCTTTTAAATTTACGTTTCTCAAACAATAAATAAAGCAAAAATTTAATAGCTTTACTTTATTTAAACAACAAGTGCAAGCTAAAGAAGTTATGAAGTTAATTTAAAACAAATTATTTTTATTAATTAATGTGGTAGACAAGAAAAAATCTGTATTATGACATTTAAAGACAGATGAGAAATTCGTTTAAAATTCTAAGAAATGTCTTTTCCACCATTCAGCTGGAAAAAATATCTTAGAGGCAGTTGCGAAAGAGTATCATGTTGGATTTTGCAAAAATCGTGGTTGTTTTGATGAAAGCATAGTATGATTGCCATTCTGATGAAAGTTACGAAAATTCTCAGTTCACTATTCAACATGATTTGATAAAATCAAAACTAAAACTATAATGAGGAGCAGACACTCAATAACACCGTCGAAAAGAAAACGCGGCTGAGTTTATGTAGTTTAAAATAGGAATAGATTTAGTTAAAACGTTTTTGCTAACATAATCAACTACTAAAGCCATTATCGAACCAAACATCCCTAGTATTGTACCAAGGAAAAATATATATACATATATATATATATATATATATATATATATATATATATATATATATAAATTCAATTAGGTATCAAGATCTATTTTAGTAGGTTATATAAAGTATGAAAATAAGTGACACCTTTGTGAAATACTATTCAAATGGTGATTTATATTAGACCACGTCTTAAGGTCGCCAGAATGGTTCTATGTATACTGACAATGGTCAAGTAAATATTAACAAAAATAGCCATCAGATTGAAACACCATCAGTATTAAAACTGAAATTAGATAACTATGCATTTGAAGAATAATTGAAAAACACGTTGGTTCCTACAGACCTAGTATGTACGAACATGAAAAAAAAATTTTAGTTAGTAACAAATGTTTATGGAAATTAGCAGAAACATTTAAATTATTATATCAAATTTTAAAAACTGTATTAAAATTTTATATATATATATATATATATATATATAAATATATATATATATATATATATATATATATATATATATATATATATCTGTGTGTGTGTGTGTGTGTGTGTAATGTATATGTAGTTTATATTAAAGTACAACAATACATAATGTAATGTAGTATATTTTCAATATATATTTACAAACACACACACACACACATACATGTACGAGTATATACATACATTACATAAATAAACATTCTGGAAGTAGCCTTTTTCCATTAATAATTCTCTATTCTCATATTTAAAATTTTATGTTCTTAAAAGGTATTTTTAAAATATTGCTTTTTATTTAAAGGTATTTGTTTTAACATTAAAACGTAAAGTAATTCTTATCTATTTGCCTCGTAGTTAGATTACTTGCAACTTCTGGAAACAGAAAAGGAAACCTGAAATGTAATAGGTTGAAAATTGAAATATGAAATCTTTTTGAAATTCATTGAAAAATTCATTTTAAATTTTCTGATTTATCTAACTTCGTTACAGGGGCCTTGGACAGTAAACTACCTTTTGTAAAACTATTTTATATAAAAGTGTTAAATTTGCATAGTGTACAAATGTTTCTTTCGTGCTTTTAGCTTAAATTAAGAGCATAGCTCTTTCCAATTTTACTGATTTCATTTTTAAATTAAATTCGTATTTTTTACATGGTACTGCAAGAATGCTAAATTTGGTTTATCTTGTTACAGAGGGTCTGGAAGCACAGGCCCGAAGTTACCTTCCTCCAGGCCAAGGAAGTGCGCCTTCGGGCTCTTATGGTGCTCCTGGAAGTGGTAGTCAAGGATTCGGTTCTGGGGTAGGTGGTGGTACGCCATCAGGCTCATATGGTGCACCCGGAAATAGTGGTCAAGGATTTGGCAATGGCATCGGAGGCGGTGTACCATCAGGCTCATATGGGGCACCAGGAGGAAGTGGTCAAGGATTTGGTAGTGGCAACGGAGGCGGTGTACCATCAGGCTCATATGGAGCTCCTGGAGGTGGAAGCCAAGGTTTCGGTGGTAGTAATGGAGGATTCGGAGGAAGCAGTGGAGGTCAGTCAAACACATATCTTCCACCTAGTAGTGGTGGACGACCATCTGGAAACGGACGCCCTTCTAGTTCTTATGGCACTCCAGGTGGTGGAGTCGGAGGTCAACCATCAACGTCATATGGAGCTCCTGGTGGTGGCACAGGAGGAGGAATTGGCGGTCCTTCTTCTTCATACGGCGTCCCTGGGACTGGAAATAGTGGAGGGTCTGGAGCTCGACCATCAACTTCATATGGTACACCCAATGTAGGTACTGGGGGAGGAGGCAGTGGTGGACAAGGTGGCCGTCCTTCTTCATCGTACGGGGTTCCTGGTACTGGAAATGGTGGTGGATCCGGAGGTCGACCATCATCTTCATACGGTGCACCTGGAGGAAATACTGGAAGTGGAAACGGTGGTGGCCGTCCGTCAACTTCTTACGGTACCCCTGGAAGTGGATCTGGAAGTAGACCGTCAACATCTTATGGTGCACCTAATGGAGGCTTCGGGGGTGGATTCAATGGTGGCCAAAGTGGTGGCCGTCCTTCTTCCTCTTACGGGGTCCCTAGTGCTGGAAACGGCGGTGGGTCTGGAGGTCAACCATCAAATTCATATGGTGCACCTGGAGGAACTACCGGAGTTGGAAACGGTGGTAGCCGTCCATCAACTTCTTACGGTACTCCAGGAAGTGGATCTGGAAGTAGACCATCATCGTCTTATGGTACACCCAATGGAGGTTCCGGGGGAGGATTCAATACTGGACAAAGTAGTGGCCGTCCTTCTAATTCTTACGGTGCTCCAGGTGGTGGAAACAGAGGTGTAGGCGGTAGTACTGGAGGAACGTCAAACCAATATCTTCCTCCGGGACAAGGTAGCTTCGGAAGTCCAAGTAGCGGAAGTCAAGGTGGATTTGGAGGTGGCGGTAGTAGTCCATCAACTTCATATGGTACACCAGGAAATGGAGGGTTTGGAGGTAGTACTCCATCGAACAATTATGGAGCACCCAGCGCTGGTGGAACTGGGTCGTTTGGAGGAAGTGGTTCTAGTGGTTTTGGAGGAAATAGCGGAAGGCCATCATCATCATATGGTACGCCAGGATCTGGAGGGTTTTCAGGTAGTTCTCCGTCGAGCAATTACGGCGCCCCTAGTGCTGGTGGAACAGGAAATGGTGGAAGGCCATCTTCATCATATGGCGCACCAGGATCTGGAGGTTCAGGAACAGGTGCTCCATCTAGCAATTATGGAGCACCAGGTGTAGGTGGAACAGGAGGTTTCGGCGGAGGAGGAGGTTCAGTTGGGTTTGGAGGAAGTGGTGGACGGCCATCATCATCATATGGCACACCAGCGTCTGGAGGATCCGGAGGAGGTACTCCATCAAGCAATTATGGAGCACCTATTGGTGGATCAGGAGGGTTTGGGGGAGGAAGTGCTTCAGGAGGATTTGGAGGTAGTAATGGCCGTCCATCAACCTCATATGGAACACCAGGATCTGGAGGTAGTCCATCAAGTAGCTATGGAGCTCCTGCAACTGGGGGAGCAGGTGGTAACGGTGGAGGATTTAGCGGTAGCAATACCGTACGTCCATCTGGTTCATATGGCTCACCCGGAGGAGGCAATGTTGGAGGTAATGGTGGATCAGGAGGATTTGGGAGTAGTTCTGGAGGAGTTTCTGGATCATACCTTCCCCCAAGTCAAGGGGGATCTGGTGCCGCCGGACGCCCTTCTAGTTCTTATGGAGCTCCTAGTAATACAAACACCGGTGGACGACCTTCTTCATCTTACGGAACACCGGGAGGTGGAACGACAGGAGGATTCGGTGGTGGAGCACCTTCCAGCAGCTACGGAGCGCCAGGCGGTGGAAACAGTGGTGGATTCGGAAATCAACCATCAAGTTCATACGGAGCTCCTAGTGGAGGAACCGGAGGTGGCTCATCTGGAGGATTCAACGGAGGCCGACCTTCATCATCTTACGGGACCCCTAGCAGTGGTAGTACAGGAGGAAATGGAGGACGTGGTAGTGGGAATAACGCTTTCCGCCCCTCGTCATCTTATGGAACACCTGGAAGTAGTGGCTCTGGGGGATACCCGAGCGGTGGTAGTAGTGGTAGCCCATCTTCGTCTTACGGAGCACCTGGAAGTGGTAGCACAGGAGGATATAATGGTGGATCACCATCAGGTAGTTATGGAGCACCTGGAAGTGGTGCTAGTGGAGGCTACCCCAGTAGTGGTAATGGTGCACTTCCGTCTTCATCTTACGGAGCACCTGGAGGTGGTAGTACAGGAGGTCTTAGTAGTGGTAATGGCAGTCCTTCTTCTTCTTATGGTGCACCTGGAGGAGGAAATGGAGGAGGAAGACAAAAAACAGCTCCTGACGGAAGCTATATTTACTAAAAACAAAGAGTCGCGGAGACACTGCCATTTTTATGAAACAAATTTCACATCGCTTAGGCATTAATGTTACCTTAGACTTAGTTATTTTTTAAGTTTTGTAAAAAATGTATTTTTGTATCTATTTTGTAATTACTGTATTTTATTGATAATAATTTATATTTTTTGTAATAAACAAAAACGATTTATGAATTAAGAGACAGTGTTTGAATACCTCACACAAAATGCCTTATCAAAAACAAAGTCCCCTGTAAAGCAGAAACATTTGAAATTGATAAATTTTGTTGTCCTGAAGTAACACAATCTAAATTTAAAAATTAAATTTAAATTATCTAGCTTTGTTATATGTTTGAAAATATTTATCAATAGTTACACAAATTTTCAAATACCTAAAGATGTTTCCTTAAAGATTAGCAAGAAAATACTCAGAGAAACTTACGAGTACGTCACCTATTTCCAGTATATATGTAGTATTTTAATAAGACAATTGTTATTTTAAAAAATATAATCTTTTAAAATTCTTGTTATATAAAAACACTTGTGCTTTGTGGAACAAAAAGACTTTAATGCTCTAAAAATTAATGAGTGAGAAAAATTATTTTATATTAATTTGTCTTAATTTAACTTTCGTTTCGGCCTTATTCTGCCATTTTCGAGTACTTAAAAAACTTTTCTTTACAAATAATAAGAGATAAAACATGAATTCATTACACCGACTCATCAAAAAAATATATTAAATTTACCAAATTCATTTCTAAAATATACACCTAATACACTTTTACCTATACTAGAGGTCTGCAACCCGCGACTTGTGAGAATTTTTGCGGCTTACAATTGCTCTGTGACGTAACTCCAAAACATTTGAAATTATAAGCGGTCCTCTACATATTATGGATAAAGAAAGTGCAATAGTATTTGTGTTTAATTTATAGGTAAGCTCACCGTTTTCGATAGTAGGCCTACTGTACTTGCACATGTAGAAAGCGTTTTCACACACAATAATTAAATATCAACATCTCGGCCGACTAATAGATGGGCATTTACACCTGATTTTAAGAACAATGTGTAACTAACAACAGGGTTAATATTGAAATTTAGGCGTTCAAAGTACATGCCCAATCATTTAAATAAGTTTATTTTTATGTCTATAAATCATTATTTAAATTCAACTTTTAAATTCAATTAACTATAAATATATTTGTGTTAGTGTTTCAGTCGTAATAAACAGAAATAAATTGGGAAAGACTGAAATTGTTGAGGGTATTCATTTCGTTGCCTATACACTTTTATGTTTCATTTATAGCGAACTATAATTCTTTTTAAAGCAAGATTTGAGCAGCGCGGCACCAGTTTTAGGTGACAAAGGAAGATGAATTGTAATTTAATCAGTACAAATGAAGTAGAATTGAACCACATAAACAAAGGTTAGTTAGCTAATTAGTTTTTTATCTTAGTACAAAAATCAATATTAAAACCATTATTGTAAATATACTCAACACCCGATAATTCCCATGCTAAAAATTCGATTGAGGGCTTATTCCTGGAATAGAGCAGTGGCAAACCAAACTTTTCCGTATAAATCACGAATTTGGCTATTGCCAAACGTTCTTGGATCAAATGGCACTAATTATCAGTTTATGATAGCAATGCGTTTAATAAGAATTATGTACAACTTAAAACAATACGTAATACGTACGATTCGGCCTATTAAAGGCTCACAAGACATTCTAAATTTAACATGCGTTCACTACCAAAAGCATATGATTGGAAAACACAGGATTGTAAAAGTTTAAAGCCCTGATTATATTGTGTTTTTTTAAATGTTTATAACCTAAAAACAAGGTCTACTGACTACCTAACAAGGTTATTTCGGCTCTGACTACTAATTTTTTTACATACTTGTTGTTAAAGGCCGAAATACTGCTGACTTTTGTTAATTAAGATTGTTAGATGAAAACTGTTGAGATTTTTTAGCTTAGTTTTACCAATTTTCTAAGATTAAACAACTAAATTATTACTTTAAGAGGAATTAATATAAAAATCTAACATATCGTTTCAGAAGAGACTGATGACGTATGGCTTCTTACTTCTATTTCAATGAAACTAATACGACAAACTTTTAATTAACACGAAGCTCTAGGCTGAGGGAATTTTAAAGAATTGCTATGTACGATATCAACACATGCTTATAAGTTGTGGAAAAGGTTTGCCAAGAATCTAAGAATAATACAAATAGGATCATGATATTTATTGAGATTTTTTAGTTATTACATTTATCTTTAAATTTTACTACTAGATTACTTTTGGTTATACAAAGTTACACATGGTAAGTAACAAAGGTAAATTTTCAAATCACACTTAGTATTACACACGATAAATTAGAGGTTATTTCATCGTTGCAAGCCTAGCTGCATCTTGGTGCCAGTAGTTATATTGTTAGAAAGAAATATAATATTTAGTAAGCCTAACTATTTTTAAAAAGAAAAAGAAAATTTCTATCACCGAAATGTATTTCAACCTAAAGTTCATTTTTTATTACAGTAACTTTTAAAATAAGTTCAATAAAATTTATTGTTATTAAGGCTAATAATAATAAAACCATTATAGTTATTACAAAACTAATATATTATTGTATTCTAATACAGTATTTTGACTGGATATGTTAACAGAAACTAGTTGAGTCCTAAGAAGTAAGTTCAAGTAACCGTAATATTTATTGCACCCACATTATGAGACGGTGGTTCCAACCCTAATTTCACGAAGTCCTAAGGTATAAAAAATTATTTAATGCCACTATTAGATAAAACAGTTAGAAATAATCCTCTAAGAAGTAACAGCCAAATTTCTGAGCGATCAATTTTTATCATGAAAAAGATGAACAGCTAATTTTTTTTAATAAAACAAATTAAGTGACGTGAAATAGATTTATCTTCAGTTTCCACTTTAACAGTTTTTGGCCCTACAATTAAAGTCAAATTTTAAAATTAATGAAGATCTACAAACGTTATAGAGTTATTTTAAAGCTGGTTAGACAAATATGTTTTCCCTCTAAACGTGTCTCTTTTTATTGTAAATTACTAAAGCAAGAACTAATTTAGTACAGACGTAATAAATGACTATTAATGCAAATACAGAAGGTACAGAATTTTAAACTATTTAACAAATAGTTTTTCAAAAAATTGTAACATTCTGATTAAAACAACAATTCCTCTTTTATAAAATCTTTGTTTTATTTTGCCCTTCCACTTTTTGTATAAATCAATTTTAAAACATACTGTAAAACCTCCGTACTTGTTATGTCTTCTTTGTAAAAACAAAAATGTAGTGTAATTTTCTTTTGCCACGACAAGGAGTATTTTGTATAATAAAGCAGGAAGGCACCGGATTGTATCTTAAAATTGTGTAATATAATGAAAATAAACTTTGGTAATATTATATAGGCAAGAAATTTTTAAAACAGAGCCTATTTACTACTGTGGCAGAAATACACAATAACTCATTCTTCTTCTTGAATAGACCTATGTTGTAACATTTAGCTATCTTCAAAAACAATCAAGTTACCAATAATTTATTTCCAAGTACTGACTTTTCTATACTTCTTTGAAACTCCCCTCTATGCAACATCTTGAAAAGATATGTTGAAACATCCACAAAAATGGATCTTTAAGGATCAAAATTTCAAAATATGATTATTTTGTTAATTAAGATGTTTTTACTAACACATTGATTATTTCCTCCAAAGGCTATGCATTGATATACTATATTCCCTTGAATACTTTACAATAAAACAACAAAACACCAGTCGCATTAAATTATTTATTTACAATCCCCAGATCCAAACTCATATAAGTTAAACTCAAGTCTTGCCTTTAAATTAATAAAAAGGATGTATAAACTAAAATTATTTTAGAGCATAATTTTTAATAAATCAAAATAATAACCAGGACTGCTAAGAGTTTTATCTGGTAGAACACCTGTCTATTAACTTAAATATCTCTTGTTTGATCCACGTTAGCGCCAAAGAATTTCTAGATGTTTTTCAGCCATATTTTCTACTCAGCTTGTGGGAATAAGTATCTTTCGTGAAGCTTATGCAATATGTAATGGTTGGAGGAATTTGGTAATGCTGGCGGTATATATTACCTTCCACGAATACTGTATGGCTCAGGTTAGACAGCTTTTATCCTAAACAATACCATTGAAATATAAAATGACAAAAAATATTAAATAATAAAAAATTATGATTTGTTTTAAATAATATTACACTAATTAACTTTATTTCTGAAATTTACCAAATAATAAATGAAATTTCTATAAATGATTTGTTGTATAAATCCAAAATATACAAATTTATTTACATAACCAATATATCAGAATTTAAAATTATAGCCAGACAGAGCATATTTTATATGCATTAAAATCGTATTTGTTATACTAATTTTATTTAAAATTTCCATTTATACTCAAATATTACCTAAGAACCCTGCTAAAGGTGTTCATCCTCCTTAAAACCATAAGATTATAGATAAAGATATCATATGAAAATGGCCTTGAAAGATGTTTTTGGTTAAATACAAAAAGCTGCATGTATCGATAAGTAAGAAGAGCGAGAAAAGAAAGATGAATAAAGAAATTTATAAAAACGTTAAGCTAGAAAGAAAAGAAAATGATAGTATTGATAAAAGGTAGGTGAAGCTATTTTACCTAGGGTAACCTAAAGATGGGCAACGAGAAGATCGGGAAGATTGGAAAAGACGTTGTAAGGCCGAAGGCAGGGTTGGCTATTATATCCTACACAAAATAGAATCGCAACCCTAAAAAGAAATTATTTTTGTTTTAGAAATGTTCTCTAAACCCAATTAGAAATGTTTAGTTGGCGATAATTTGCCAGAAGGCTAAGCACACACACACATCGCTAAACGTGCATAATGTATCATACTCTTATTTTATATATGCCCTTATAATTAAGGTACAAGAGCTTCTTCTGGTCCCTTTCACCATAACTACTCGATGGATATCAAATTTTTTATTTAATCTAGGACTGAATTATATAAAACAATAATTCATTTTCATAATGAATTGTTACTTTGCTATTGTAAAATCGTTTAATTAATTAACAAGTTGCTCATGTAACATGAAAATTATTTACATTATTTTATTCATAAATTATTTTAAAATGTTATTTCCTTTATACATTAACAATTATATTTCTAGCCTGTGATTAAAATTGCTATTATATGTTGATATTATTTTAATTTATTGTTTTATAATTATATTGATTAATTAACATTTTCTCTTATAAAATTAATGTTTATTTCTTATTCTTTAATTATATTTTCAAAATTATATGTAAATGTCTATGAGTAACGTGGCAATATGCATTTCACAATAAAACACAAACCTTCTATAAAAAGTAATATGATCAAATATTAACTAAATAAATTCTATTTAACAGATAATCGTTGACGATGATATACGTTTAACTAGGTGTATCTTTGTAAATAGGCGTTAATAAATTTAATATTTGGATTTCATTGTCAATTATGTCAATTTATAAATATATTTTCTAAATTTACATTATGCCTTCTAACAAATTCATATATATTCTATTTTTAATCTTTAAATTATAACCAATTATTTCTTATTTCAATACCTACTAGATATTGAATATTTCTTTTATTTAAATTTTCAAATGTATAAGACTTTTCTGTATCATTTTCTGTGAAGTATGATTTTGTTCAACATTATTTTTTACACTTTTGGTAATAACTTGGCAAAAAAACACTACTTACTGATATGTTTTAGTAGACTCGTTTCACACTAGGTCAGCGCATTGTTCAATGATATGAGGAACTATTTTTTATGTTGCAATGGAATTATTCTTTATTTAAGGTACATGTTTAACACTGGACAGCTATCATAAAAGATACTAAATAAAACATGTAATATAATATATTTTTATTTGATGGGTAATTAATTATGTATTATATTATACTGTTATACATGTTTCAGATATATATATATATATATATATATATATATATATATTTATATGTATATTTACATAAGTATGTGATTTATATATACATAGGTGTGTATACGTAACTGGTATATTATGTATTGTATTGTATGAACGTATGAGTATTATCTATTATGTACTATATACTATGCACTACATACTATACACTATATTCTATATAATATATATGTATATTTACATAAGTATGTGATTTATATATACATAGGTGTGTATACGTAACTTGTATATTATTTATTGTATTGTATGAACGTATGAGTATTATCTATTATGTACTATATACTATGCACTACATACTATACACTATATTCTATATAATATATATGTATATTTACATAAGTATGTGATTTATATATACATAGGTGTGTATACGTAACTGGTATATTATGTATTGTATTGTATGAACGTATGAGTATTATCTATTATGTACTATATACTATGCACTACATACTATACACTATATTCTATATAATATATATGTATATTTACATAAGTATGTGATTTATATATACATAGGTGTGTATACGTAACTTGTATATTATTTATTGTATTGTATGAACGTATGAGTATTATCTATTATGTACTCTATACTATGCACTACATACTATACACTATATTCTATATAATATATATGTATATATTATTAATAAATACACATATTATAATATTAAAATACTTAGTTTATTATATTATGTAATAAATATATCCATATATATAATTTCGTAAGCCGACTTTTGAGAAAAAATTTGTTGGAGCTTAGAAAGTTGTACACAGCTGGCAGGTATTAAAGGTATTCCTCAAATTAAAGGTATTGCCACGAAGGGACGGGGGAAAATATAGGGTTTTCTCAATTTACGACATTTATAGGGTATTGAGGAACTTAGAGTTACTAAAAATCTCCATAATAAGTACATCGCAATGAAAAACAGCTGAGTATGATTTTCACATATTTCAGCTGAGAAACAGCTGTACAAATATTATATTAGAAATAACTGAGTACAAATATTTTAACAGTATTAAAGGTTAATTAAACATATGAACTTGGGATCAGGTTTATTTAATGGAGTACGTCGTATAGTGCTAGTCATGTTTGACAAGTGTATTAAATTGCATAAAATCACTGGTTCTGGGAAAGGAAACGTCATATTTTTACTATTAATTAAAATAATAACAACAGATCCTAAGATGCTATTTCAAACGGAAAGGAACCAGTTTCCTTTAAGACTTGCATTTTTAATAACTATAAGAAAGACCTCAATTGACCAAACCTGTTTTTACACATTGTCAACTTTATGTTGCACTAAGTCTAGTAAAATCTTGAGATGGATTAAATTACATACTAAAAATACGATTAGTCAAAAAATCAATAAAAATGCATTAACAAAAAATATAGTTTATGAGGAAGTTGCGTTAAGGAAACTTTAAATTATATTAAATTAATTTGTATTAAAAAATAAAATTACTGTACAAAAGTTTAAAATTTGTTTCAGTATGAATAAGGGCATTTGCCTCTACAAACCCCATATATATATATATATTCATACATATATGAATATTATGTAAATGAAGTACCAGAATTTTCCATACTGAACAAACTTTAAGTTTAGAAAGATTGCTAATAATAAACGTTGAAATATACGAATCAACTTTTAATTTTAAAAACTTCAACTAAACTGAGAACTGCAACGGTCTAAACTTCAATTTTATTTAGACCGTGTGCAATATCTTATTTACATATTTATTTCTTATGTAAGTTTCTGTTTTGTAATATTAATTGGAGAACAAGGTTTTCCATTAAAATGATCAAATCGAAGTTTATTCATGAAATAATAGAGAATATTTCGTGTTTTAATCTATGCTTTACGGTAAACGTTCTCAAAACATTTCGTACATTAGCAAAAATAATCTTTTTATCGTTGTTTTTCCATTCCTTATATTAGTTGACACTCTCCCTATGTATATTCATATATCTTTTTCAAACTTTAAATCGTTATTAAAATACCTCCTAAGCATCCACTCAAGTTCAAATACATGTTTTAAAACTTTTAGTGGAAGCTACTTGATTTTAATATAGTTTTTGTAAAATAATAATTCAATAATTAAATTTAGGTTATTAATTTTAATAATTAATTTCTATTTTACAGAATAATATTGTATTATTAAGTACAGTGGTTCTATCATATGTATATACATATTTATAATAAATGTAATTATTTAATAAATAGAAACTATTAAATGTTTCCTTGTTGAACTAAGTAGGAATTTACTTTAATGTTTGTATATTTTACTTGTCGTATTGTAAATACTAGACTAACACACTGGCCTACTCATGTTTCTCAACAGAAGATGCTTAAAGCATCAGTTCAATAAACATTGTTCAGTGTATTGAGATAAAGTAGGATTAGAAAAGTTTTATTAAAACACTTGAAACAAAAAGTGTTTAAACATTTGAAATAACTAAAAATAATATTGCAAATTATGAAAGTTTGAGTTTTTCTTTAAAAATTGTTTTATTATTTGATTATTATTACATATTTTAATAATATGAAGAAATTATTTACAGAAATGTACTTTTGCAAATCGTATATGAATTTAATTGAATTTTAATTTCAT
>JBAIZL010000004.1:172317231-172357231 GCA_036971475.1 Prosapia bicincta | reverse complement strand
TTAAAAATCTATACATATGATAATAGTGAATTTCAAATTTAAAAATCTAAAAGTAAAATATTAAATGAAGTTATGTGTGTTCCTTATTGAACGATTGAAAATAACAATAAATATTTCAACATAACTATAATAACAAAATAACAATAACATGAACTATTGAACTACAAGAAAATTAAACTATTGTAAATTTCTATACATGCTTGTCGAGTTCTAATAGTTTACACGATGTTATTTTGTAAATACAATTATTTAAAATTCACTTCTCTATGTGATATCACGACGACTATGCCTTAATTATTACTTTTTGAATTTATTATTTCTACGACTGTACTCGGAAAATGAGTGGCAAAAATGCTGTATTATTTTGACAATTATATCAAGTGATTAACATTAACTTAAATAATACATTAATCGCTATCGTCAATTTACATTAAAAAAGTGGTTCAATGATTTTCAAATTTCTCTAAATTTTCAATAGAATTAGCTATAAAAGTTTCAAATATATTGACATTATTGATTTTTCAAATATTTTACGTATTGTAAAATTAGTTTGTTCTAAAAACATTGATTTAAAAGTAGACTCTACTTTTTACTAGCTTTAAATATCTATTTACACAAATAATGGTCTATATTGTTTCTGAAAAACAAAATATTTTGTATGTAGCTCATTATTTTTTTTCATACAAATCTATTTATTAAGAAACAAATCATTACACGTTAAACTACTTTATTTTTCAAATACTTGGCAATAGAAACATTATTTTGTCTTCCATGATATTGTTACTTTTTCGTCAGAAGCAAACGTAAACTAACCTCATAAAGGTTTTTATTAGATTTACTAGATATTTTCCTTAGATTTTATAAAGTTATAAGAAAAGATTTTTATAGAAATTATAAGTAATTTTCCTTAGATATCTGTTGTGTTTCGATGTTTTATAGAAAACGCATAAAACGTATAGAGAATGCAACTTAGATTTGTTTAATGTTATAACTTTCAATTTTAAAATTTAAATTTTAGTCGCAAATTTAAATTAAACAACATATTTAAATGTTTACGATTTAATAAACAGGTCACAATAAATATGACTTAAATCCTAAATGTATTGAGTAACTATAGGCTATTACCATTGACGTAATAGGGAATAACATATCGCTTTAGGCACACACATAAAGACACTGCTAAGATAGCGTATATATATCACACAATCCTTGAGTAACTATAGGCTATTACCATTGACGTAATAGGGAATAACATATCGCTTTAGGCACACACATAAAGACACTGCTAAGATAGCGTATATATATCACACAATCCTTGAGTAAATATAGGCTATTACCATTGACGTAATAGGGAATAACATATCGCTTTAGGCACACACATAAAGACACTGCTAAGATAGCGTATATATATCACACAATCCTTGAGTAAATATAGGCTATTACCATTGACGTAATAGGGAATAACATATCGCTTTAGGCACACACATAAAGACACTGCTAAGATAGCGTATATATATCACACAATCCTTGAGTAACTATAGGCTATTACCATTGACGTAATAGGGAATAACATATCGCTTTAGGCACACACATAAAGACACTGCTAAGATAGCGTATATATATCACACAATCCTTGAGTAAATATAGGCTATTACCATTGACGTAATAGGGAATAACATATCGCTTTAGGCACACACATAAAGACACTGCTAAGATAGCGTATATATATCACACAATCCTTGAGTAACTATAGGCTATTACCATTGACGTAATAGGGAATAACATATCGCTTTAGGCACACACATAAAGACACTGCTAAGATAGCGTATATATATCACACAATCCTTGAGTAACTATAGGCTATTACCATTGACGTAACAGGGAACAACATATCGCTTTAGGCACACACATAAAGACACTGCTAAGATAGCGTATCTATAACACAATCCTTGAGTAATGAAACCAGATACTGTATAAAACCATACCTTATGACATAAATAAATAAAAAATACTATATTTTTTATTTTATTGGATATTGCATTTCAAAATGATTTCAACCTAACTTCAAACAATCTCTTAGTTAATACCAAAACGTATCTTAGTAATTAATAAAGTCAGCTCTCTTAGGGACTCCAAAAGACCATATGTATCTAGTATTTATTCAATTTACATTTCTGATTGTTGACGTTTCGGCATTCTCAGTTTTGTATTCTCATTATCAAGATATCTAAGGTTATAGAAAGGCAACATAGACGTCTACTACACTACATAGATCATGTGACAGCCAATTTGTTTGTAACCAACCGGTTTTTTCGCTTCATTAGAAGATTGAAATATTATATTACTACATACAACACCTCATATTCTCTTTATTATAGCTGTTAGCAATATCCAGCATGTTTTGTATTCGGAAATATTCGGAACAAATGTCGGTAAACTCCGGGCTGTTGTAGAGTTTTGTGTAGATTCATAAGAGATGGACATCACTTACAGATTCACTTCCATGTTGTTTTTTAACTGAGCAATAACAGTTACATTTCAAATATGTTAAAACTGCATAATTTCAGTTACGCTGTCAACTAGAGTAGGTTTTAAAAATGTGTTAAAAGGTAGTTGCGTTAACAGTTACGTAAAACGTATATTTTCAGAAATTCAATGCCTGTTGAGGTTGACAGTTCAGCGAAATATAGTGCACCTAAGTATTAATTTTTATTTTGTATCTTGACCTGGATTTTCAATGGATATAGTACACCTAAAATTTTATTTTTATTTTCTATCTTGACCTGGATTTTCAATGGATATAGTACACCTAAAATTTAACTTTTATTTTCTATCTTGACCTGGATTTTCAATGGATATAGTACACCTAAAATTTAATTTTTATTTTGTATCTTGACCTGCATTTTCAATGAATATAGTTCTATTAAAATTTAATTTTTATTTTCTATCTTGACCTGCATTTTCAATGAATATAGTACACCTAAAATTTAATTTTTATTTTCTATCTTGACCTGCATTTTCAATGAATATAGTACACCTAAAATTTTATTTTCTATCTTGACTTGCATTTTCAACGATTCTTATATTTTCAATTGAAGTAAATACTCATTTTTTCAAATTTTTCCATATAGGCTATTTGAGAAGAAATTTGAATGAAGCTAAAACTAATTTGAATTGTTTTATCCGTTTACGCAGGCGCATTCTGTAAATGCAGTAAATCCGTGATTCTTAGACCACGTGTAGCGAAACATCGTGTCACATATGACAGAGCCTTGTCGATTAATTGCCCGTCATAATGAAGCCATAAACTTAGTCATTATTGCTGACAGCTCGTTTAACTCATCCCTCGTCCCTTCCACCAACAAGTCTGCTAGATTTGGTATAAAATCGGAGGTAATCTTTGGTTATGGCACATTCAGCTGAGTTCTTCAGTTTTCAAAAGATAAACATGGCTGTTGGATTTGATAGACGCGCCAAGCAATGGGTGAGTTTTCTTTCAGCATACCAAAGTTCAACCAAATTCAAAGTGATAAAATATATTTAGATCTAGCTTTTTCTGTTAAATGATGAAGTCTTCGTTTGAATTTCTATTTGTTTGTTCTCAAGAAATTTAGCTGTAATTGTGTCAGAACACAAGTAGTACATACATACTATTACATCTATATGTAGTAAAGTTATAAGCAAATCAGCTTAAATAAATAAACTAGACTGCCCAGATTTAGTGCTAATAACATTTTTCAATTAAAGAATATTAATAAAGATATTTTGCCGATAAATCTTTGCATTATTAATTTCTTGAATTTTTGGGTTTTATTCAATCTTTCTTTTGGAAAAACTGTTTGTATACTATATTTTTAGACAGTCAGAATGATTCTTTAATTTATTTGTTAAATATTCATTGGTATTAGTCCTTTAATGTAATAAAAAATCTAAGAACAAATTTTGATGGAGTTATTAATAGTTTGATTTAATCAGAATTTAAACTTGTTCTGGTGAAGCATATTACATTATACACTTTCAAAGTGTCTTTTGAACCAATAAGGCTAGTTTATAAAATTTTAAAAAAAATTTAATTCCATGTAAAAAACTCTTTGAAAAATAATTACAGCTTTTGAGACCTAAAACAAAAACTATAACTAGTTTTTATTGTATAACAAACCTAGAAAACTTGGAAACCAAAAATAAGCATTCATAATGAAGTACAACGATGCTCTTGTAATGATGTACAAATTAAAAATCCCAAATTAGGTAGTTTGTAAAACTATTATTTTATTCTTAAAGCTTATAATAAACTAATTAACAACGTGCCAGAGAAGGTTTACTGTAGTAAGTAAGCAAGTAAGCATGCTTGTAACTTACTAGCTATCGCCCTCCCTTGGTAATTCAGTCGTTTGGCCACCCGCTGACCTGTAGACATGGGCTTCCACGAAGGTATGAAGCAAGTAAGCATGCTTGTAACTTACTAGCTATCGCCCTCCCTTGGTAATTCAGTCGTTTGGCCACCCGCTGACCTGTAGACATGGGCTTCCACGAAGGTAGGAAGCAAGTAAGCATGCTTGTAACTTACTAGCTATCGCCCTCCCTTGGTAATTACGTCGTTTGGCCACCCGCTGACCTGTAGACATGGGCTTCCATGAAGGTAGGTAGCAAGTCAGCATGCTTGTAACTTACTAGCTATCGCCCTCCATTGGTAATTCAGTCGTTTGGCCACCCGCTGACCTGTAGACATGGGTTTCCACGAAGGTAGGAAGCAAGTAAGAAAACGCTCTAGTTAAATTTATGTAACAAAACGTTTTCATCAATGTCTATAGAATAAAACACACAAGTTATTTTATAAATATCAATCTTTAAACCATCTTAAACATTGATAACGTTTATTTTAAACCTTTCAACTGAAGATGAAGGTATAAGTTTACAAAATACTTCACTATTTCAGGCTGGATTTGGAATAACAAAAACAACAAATTGTAAGAATAAGGACTAACTGACTGTTATTCAGAAAGGCTATTTTAATGATTTCTAGTGATAGCTTTTGTTCAGATCATATATTTTTGAAATGTATAATCACGGATGTCAAACTTTATTTCTTAAAAGTGCCAACATTACAATCATTATTTTGAAAATAATAGTATTCTTTAACCCTCTATTTCGTGAAAATGTTTTCAAATACATCGTCATAAGGAAACATATAAACTGTATCACAATGGCCAACAGTAATAAAACTTCAAAGCAAAAGATTTTCAGGTCTTTATAACAACACATTCAAGTTGATTTAGAGGAAATTGAATTCACAAACTTTCAATTATTGTCATGTTTACTATAATTCAATGCTTCTAACACGGGCTTTTTCATCAAAAAAGAGTTCTCGATGTAATCTCGGTCTTGGACTAAATGCATTTGATCAGGTTTTCGAAATATTTTCACAAATTCAACCGCAACTAGTTTCCTATCTGTAAAACTTCTCGCTTGTGATATCGTATTTCATCCCTTAAAAACTGTAAATAAACACAGATGTCTGTGTTTGGCGAGAAAAGTAATTTCTCTATTACCTTCTTATGAGGGATTTTTCGTTAAAGACAGGGCATGCCTGAGTCATACTTTTTTTTAAATAATATATTTTCTTATAAATGATATTACATTTAAAAGGGTTCTAAAGTTTTGAATCTAATGTTTACTATACAGCTTAATGCTCACATAATAACACTTTGCACAGAAATTCAACTAAACATTGCTTTTAATTGATTTACAAGCAGAGTTAATCATTATAATTTTGGAATGTTTGCGACATAATGATTAACTGCCAATAATATTAGCTGGTAGTTTGTTTTGAATTATTCTGAAAAATTTTAGTCTTTAATATTTCAAAACGCCTTACCCTTAGCAGTCTGCCTGTCCCTCCTGCAACCAATACACAATATCAGAAATAGAGAAGACTCATAACATAGTTGGGCGTCACGATCTACAGATCTATTGTAAACTAGAGTAAAGCTTGCGTAACCATGGAAACGTAACATGCGCACATGCTCCCACCCCCCGCGGCGGCACGACGACTCTGTTACTTTCACTCGATCTTCTTCATGGTAGTCGCAATACATAGTGGGTTTAACGAAAATATGCTTAGCACTGGCTATAAAATGAAAAATGCTTGCACGTTTTATCCATCTATCTATAAGTGTTTTTTTAACAAATGTTTACAACAAAACTGTTTATTTTATTTCACTTTTACTTGACTATTTATTTATACCATACTTTTAAAATCTCATAAATCGTCTTCAAGGATTTCGTCATTTACACTGTTCCATCCACAGCTTCTTAGTCTTCATGCCCTCTTCACCCATAAGCTTCATTATTCTATCGTCAACCTCGTCGCCATATTTTTTAACGGCTTTCTCTTTTCTCTTTCACACCATCATGCATCGCTGCTTTATTTTTCCATTAATCGTGCCACGTCTTCTGATCATTCTACAGCTCCAACTTGTTTGTACTCCTCGCTATATGTAGAAAGAACACTTTCTTTTCTCACCACGTAAATGTTTGTTTTCCAGTAGCTCCCGTTGTTAGAGATGTTACCACACCTATATAATCTTTGAGTATATAGTCCTTAATGAGGTGAATTCCTTTGTGCCTTTTCTTCCATCCAAATATCAATATGGCACAAGTGAATATGTTGTTGATGGCGTTATGTTACTGATTCTATTTAATGATTGTCGATTGAAGTCTACACTTTTGTCCCATCAGCAGTGGATGATCTGATGTGACTTCAGCTCATATATTTTCTAGTTCTAGTGGTTTTCTTCGTTTTTAATCTTCTTTTTTAATATATCCATACTAAACTTATTATTTTCCATCCACGTATGTTTTAAATACGAGTATAATGCTTTTATATATAAATTTATATTTTCTACAATAGAAATATATCCTCAACTTTAATGCCCGAAACTTATTCTAAGAAGAATTATAGTATTCTTTGTAGAATTTAAATTTAGTTTCCTGCCATTAAATATTACACTATAACATTAAATATATAAAAATTGTTTTACAATAACGTATTTACAAAATAACAATGAATGCAGTTTTCGTACAAATACTTTTCTCTTTTTTCCTTCTGTCACTTTTATTTCTTATTCTGTTATCCAATGTTTTAATGTTATTATGTCGTAAATATTTTATTTGCTTATAACACTTATTCACCGTCTTTTAAATGTCTCAAATTTTAATTAAGTCCTTAATTTTGGTGTTTTCAATTACTAGAAATAATTAGTTGAGTTTTCCAGATAATTCTTTTTATTATTTACAAAGTAGTTTATGCTAATAATACTTGATTTTTATTTCAAGCTTATAAACCTTTATAAAATTTATTGTTAAAAACAAATGTGTTTCAGGTGAGGTATATCGTAAAGGTAAATTAAAGACCATTATTTCATAAGAACGTACTTTGAAAATACTCCATCAAAGTACTTCAATTTAAATAGGGGGGGGGCATTTGTGAGCTCCCTCAAGGGTTAGTACAGGTGATAACGTTGCTGGATTTTTTTACAGGCCTGCCTGGGTATCCTGATATTGGCAACACTTTCCGAAGCTAAAGAAGCTAGGTCAAAACGACAAGGTATGTTAAACAAACATGTTGTAAGCTATTGACAGAGCATCTTAAGAATATTGTAGGTATACTTCTACATTCACTTACACATAAGCCTAATAGCTTTACCGAGTCGAAACGCCATCGCGTATGCAATACGCCAAACAGTTTAACTTGTGTAGGGATCGTGCGTGAAGCAGCCCAACCAAGCTCCAATGCCAGTGATGCTAGTGTATTATCCAAACAAAAAACGTAATCTTTAAAATTAGGCCGAAAATTTCTTAACTGAAAAACCAATTTCAGAATGTCGTAAAATTGAAAGGAAATATTTGAATAGTTGCGTCTTAGTAATACATGGTGCGTAATGTAAGAAAATATTCGCCTCTTCAGCATTATAAAGATCTTTATTTAATTTAAAGAGGCACCAATTGTTTGTCTTTCCTCTCCCATTTGTTTCAGTTTGTCATCTATTTGTGAAAAATCCATCTTTCAGTTTATATTTAGACCATTATTTATGGTTATTGGTCATTTACCTTCTTAACTTTACATATGAGTCTACAGAATGAACATTGAAACTTTTAATCCTGTCTTCAATTTAGATTGTATGATCAGCTTTTCTAGCACAATTAAGTTTAAAAATTACAATATTTAATCGGGAAAATATTTTTCCAATCGTTTTTTGCGTAGCTTTCTACTCTCTATTGTCGTTTCTCTAAAGGACAAATATCCATCCTCGGATAACATAACTAACAATAGTAGTTTAATTCATTTAAGAAGCCATGTTTTATAGTAATATGATTATGTTGTAAAATGATGGCATTTGTTTCAAGCCATTATTTTTGAAACAAATAATACCCAGACGTAATTTCTATTCTAATTCTATTCCTTTAAATTTTTTTAAGGACTCCGATCTTACTAATCTTTATTACATATGAATCCTTATTTTCAAGGAACTACAGCAAACATAAATCGATTACAAATCCTAAACGACTAAATTAGAATTGATATATGTTATCTAGAATTACAAGTAAGAAGCTGGCGAAGTATATAATTATCTAAAATAATGATTCTCTTTATTGAACAGGACGATTTTTATTCAATTGAATGGAAGATCGGGCGTTTCATTGATAGGCGAAACATCCAAACACACGTATTCAGGAAGTCTTCTTTAATTAAATGAGAATACAAGTTCTATAACACACAATGTATTGCATGGATTATGTACTGTATTATAACCAGTAATGACCAAACATAGAATTTACTTTCTCAAATCTATTCTGTTAACAAACAAACATTCTCTCAACTCCAAGTTTAAAAGTTTCGATTACAATTCTGCCCTTTTGATTTAACTTTACAATGGCGTATGTTAACTATTTTTCTCTTTGCTATTTACCTTCAAAAATATTAATTAAAGACATGACGTTTTATGCGGCAAGAAAATTCTCTTCATGACCTCATTAAATACACATTTAACAGCAGTAGTAAACCTTATTAAATATTTTAGAAAATTCCATGCGATAATTGTTTCGACTAGATTTTCAATTTAAAAATTACTATAATTAATATAATGATACTCGTTTAGGATATTCTAGTGGAGGTCCAGGAGGCGCTAATGGATACGCCAGTGGAGGTCCAGGTGGTGCTGGCGCTGGTGGAGCGGGAGGATATGCAAGAGGAGGTCCAGGAGGTGGAGGATTCGGTAATGGAAATGGAGGAGCTGGAGGTTATGCCAGAGGTGGTCCAGGTGCTGGCGGATTTGGGGCCGGAGGTGCTGGAGGATATCCAAGTGGTGGACCAGGAGGCGCTGGTAACGGAGTAGGAGGAGCAGGAGGTTACGCCAGAGGAGGACCAGCAGGTTCTGGAGCCGGTGGAGCTGGAGGTTATGCCAGTGGAGGTCCTGGGGGATTCGGAGCTGGAGGTCTTTCTGGAACTTATGGCGCACCTGGTGCCGGAGGTGCTGGAGCTGGAGGGGCAGGAGCAGGCGGACTTTCCTCAACATATGGAGCACCTGGAGCTGGAGGTTTTGGTGCCGGTGGTGCAGGTGCAGGCGGTCCTTCTGCGCAATACGGAGCACCTGGGGCTGGAGGTTTTGGTGCCGGTGGTGTAGGTGCAGGCGGTCCTTCTGCGCAATACGGAGCACCTGGGGCTGGAGGTTTTGGAGCCGGTGGTGCAGGTTCAGGCGGTCCTTCTGCGCAATACGGAGCACCTGGAGCTGGAGGTTTTGGAGCCGGTGGTGCAGGGGCAGGCGGTCCTTCTGCGCAATACGGAGCACCTGGAGCTGGAGGTTTTGGAGCCGGTGGAGCAGGTGCAGGTGGTCCTTCTGCGCAATACGGAGCACCTGGAGCTGGAGGTTTTGGAGCCGGTGGTGCAGGTGCAGGCGGTCCTTCTGCGCAATACGGAGCACCTGGAGCTGGAGGTTTTGGGGCAGGTGGTGCAGGAGCTGGTGGTCCCTCAGCTAGATACGGAGCACCCGGGGCTGGAGGTTCCGGATTTGGAGGAAGCGCTAATGGTGGTTCGAACCGTTATCTCCCACCCGGTGCAGGAGGTGCAGGGGGATTAGGTGGTGGCAATGGAGGACGTCCTTCAGGAACTTATGGTGCGCCAGGTGCTGGCGGAGCTAATGGATTCGGCGGAGGCGCTGGAAGTCCTTCATCACAATACGGAGCACCAGGAGCAGGTGGTGCTGGAGGTTTTGGTAGTGGTGCTGGAGGTCCTTCTGCACAATATGGAGCTCCTGGAGCAGGTGGTGCTGGAGGTTTTGGTGGAGGTGCTGGAGGTCCTTCTGCACAATATGGAGCACCTGGAGCAGGTGGTGCTGGAGGTTTTGGTGGAGGTGCTGGAGGTCCTTCTGCACAATATGGAGTACCTGGATCAGGTGGTGCTGGAGGTTTTGGTAGAGGTGCTGGAGGTCCTTCCTCACAATATGGAGCACCTGGAGCAGGCGGTGCTGGAGGTTTTGGTGGAGGTGCTGGAGGTCCTTCCTCACAATATGGAGCACCTGGTGCCGGAGGAGCTAGCGGATTCGGTGGAGGTGCTGGAGGTCCTTCTGCACAATACGGAGCACCAGGTGCTGGTGGAGCTTTCGGCTCTGGCGGAGCAGGTGGAGCATCAGGTACATATCTTCCACCCGGTGCAGGTGGTGGCCGAGGAGGCGGTAGAAATGGATATTAATTTTTGTAAATTCCTAACACTTGCCATCCCAATGAATGTGGCCAGTAATTAAACTAGTTTTAAAATATATGTCTGTGTATTAAACAAAAATTATTTATATATTTTTATAAGAAAATAAATAGAAATGTGAATTCTACGTTACTGCTTTTAATTGTGCATCTCTGAAGAACATAAGTACCACAGGCACTCTATGTATTAAAAATACAGTTAGACCACTGACAATATTGTGTTTGATAACAATTAATTGTTGTAGAAAGGCAATCTAAGTGGGTGATGTAGGCTGTTGGAAAAGAATTTGACTCAGGCCTAATACTTATGACAGGATGGACATTTAAATTTTACATCAGTTTTTTTGTAACTAAAGTAAAAGAAACATTGTCAATGGGAAGGACTATAAGCAGGTACATAAAGAAACAATTATGTAGGGCAGCGGTGTAAAAACTACACAGAAATCTAGAGCCTGGTAGGGGAATCTATCTCAAGTGCGATTCAAGAAAAGGAGAGGTCTCTAGTGGGCTCTAGAAAAGTCCACAGGCGCCTACCAATGAGAGAAGAGGGAATCGCCTAAATGGGTCTAGTGGGTTCCGTGCTACTTTATAAATTGAGCATCCTGCTGCTAGTTGATCAATATTTTAGCTTAGCTGTCGATGTTTGTGTTTCTTTGAAACAACCAACTCAAGTAATTTATTCTAGCTATTGTTTATTAGTTTACCGTTTTTTTTACATTTAGTAGACACTGAAACTGCCTAAATTGATATATGAAATTGGTTCCCTGGGTTCAACCTTATAGTTGTAAAATTTAGATGCATTTTCCAAAGAAAATTTATTACCCGCTTGTTAGGTCAATATACTTTCTGGTTTGTGTACTCAAGTCGTTTAAAATGTCCTCTTTTTATGCACTGTGTTTTATTTTTCTGGTTTTGCTATTTAAAACCATACTGTACATTAGCCCATAGATAATTTTAAAGACATACGTGAAGACTGTAGAAAACAGTTACTATCCTATAGCGTCAACAGCTGCTACAAAAGCGTAACTTTGAAACGTTCTAGTTGATGTTCATTTGCACAGTGTCACCAGAAGATTATTGAAGAAACCAAGCAAATTTTGTCATCAATTATTTCTTGGATCTTATTGTGTGGATTTCATGTTTTGCCGTTTAGAGGAAAGGAAGTAGATGAGGAGGTTTTCTTTGACCCTTTAAATTTTAGAATTGACTGAGTGGATGAGAAGAAATAGCCACTTCGATTAATGTCAAAAAATGCTGTCTACCTCACAAAAAATTCAAAATGAGATTGTAAGATTATGTGGTGAAGTTGTTAAGACACTTTTTAAAACATACTGCATACACTGGCAAATGTTTTTGCCTAGTGGTATACAGAGACATAAGCCTCAAAATCATATACTCATACAGATTTACTTAATATTTTAATATTATGTGAATTTCAATAGAATTCATTATGGAATTTTAATATGTATGAAAATACTTCTACAATTTAAAATAAAAAAAGAAAATTCAAATTAAATATAAAGTTAATTTACGCATGAATAATCACTAAAGATTTTTTTAAACTGCAAATGAACTGTTATAGATATATCTGAAAGGTAGCTGTATGTTTCAAAATTTTTAGATCTCTAAAATTTCTTTATTTTAATAGATAAAATTCACCTAACAATAAAATACTAAAACATTTTGTACGGGGATCGTTACTGGTTGTTATCTAGGTAAAATTATGTTATACTTTTTAGTTCTTTTTATAAACGTGATTTGTTATTTTTTTTAAAATTTAAATCATTATATTGTGGCTATCAGTTTTAGTAGAAAATCTTTATATAATTTGGCTTTCTAATACCTGAATAATCCAATATTATCGCTATCTCATCCAGTCCTGAGCCAATCTAGAGTTCGAAGTCTCTAGGACATCGAAAACTTAATTTATATCGCAAAACTTTACCAATAAAAACTTGTTAATACGAATAAATGATTGTCTTTATTCCTTCTACTAACTGCCTACATTGACTTATTATATCCATACTTAAAAACGCACCGAAGTGATCGAATGAAAGTTCAGCTAAAATAATTCTTAATATCGAGTGAATAAATTAGTCAAGTGATTCATTCCTTAGCTTTGCGAATAATTGTTTATTGAGTGATTTCGGCCCCATGTCTAATCTGTTCTGTCTGGAGTGGGTTAACGCTACCGTCACTAGTGATTCAAATTAGTGCATTTTAATCTACACTATCTTAGATTAGTGCATTTTAATCTACATTACTGTATCTTAGAATTAAAATAATAACAAAAGAATAAGTTATGGGCAAAGTTACAATTCATCATGATTACTTATGAGATTAGAGGGAATCCGCTATGCTATACATTAAACTAATTGTATATAATTATCACTATCTACTTCATTTTAGGAAACGTTAATTAAGAAGTATAGTGCGAACAACGTAACCGTGCACTTGGATTTTCAAGATTTCTTGTGTACTACCACTTCTTAAAGCATGTTACATATTCAGAATGTTCTCTACATCAACAGCTACTGCATCCGATATGTCTGGGGTACACAGAATTCAAGATTGTTTGTTATTTCATAGGGAAGGTAATTTATCATCTAGTTTACTTAATACTGACCGCCTCATGCAAATCAGTGTTTTAACAGTCTTTATCATGTTTGTAGAAAAGTATTTATACTAACCCTCTACCTTCCATCTCGCCTGCGGCGATGTCTCAAGGCCAGGTGCGCGGTTACGCGCTCCGCACAGTAAGTGATGTAAATAGCAAATAATTTTACACAGGCTTATTAAAGATATCACACTGTGACTAACCACTCCGCAGAGAGTTGTCACTGTGCACAACTGGGTTGCTATTTATAACCTAATTGTTTCTACTTACAATATCCATTTCAAATTGCATCTACCACTCTATCTTTCAGTACATCTACATAATTGGCTTTCAACTCTCTTACTTTCTACTCGTCCACCTGCCTTCCTATCTACCAAACTATCTACCTATTGTCTGTAGCCTATGAAATATTAGTTTACCCAATACAACGAGTGGTTTTCATAGGAATGAAAGATCCTTACAACTTATGATATAAATTAGAGGTAAACAGTCTCAAAAAGTTTAATAGTAATTAAACAACCAAATTTAATAATGTTTATTGCGGTTCTTAAATACGAAACCCAAAAGGTTTCCGACAACAAAAAGGTATTCATCTGTGACTATCTCGGAGTTAGTGGTTGGTCATTCTATGATATACATACTTTACGTTATCCAATGCCAGATCTTGGCATTTCTGCTATTCTCCTCCTAGCCTCCCAATACAATACAAACAGTATAAGACAATCCTTCGGTCTTCCACATCTTGCGATGTTGTGCAATTCTGAAGATGTGGAGCGTCCATCTTTTGACAGTTGCACAGAGGGCAAATATCTGAGGCTACTAATCCTATTTTAGCAGGGCTACTCATGCAGATAGTCATGGTCCATAAGCATTCTGAATCTGGCAACAGCTTCCACTCTAGGGAGGCTATGTGATATTAGTACTGTGTGCGCCAGGCTCCTCCATATCTTTCCAGCGCTCATTTAATTTTGGCTTTCCCTTGTTTTTTCCATTGATTGTAGATTCAATCAGGCTCCTTGCTGTCAATAGAGATATAGGATTGTCAGGCTATTGCAAGGTGTTACCTTTCTTTGCTAGCTGGTCTGCGCGTTCATTTCCTTCAATGTCGACATGGCTATGCCATTGCAACACAATATACCACCCTTCTTCAATCATCCCTGCCAGGGCCTTTCGTCCATTCATTGTTTGCACACAGTCGGTAGAGGTATCACTAGTTACTGCAATTTTAGCAGCCTGTGAATCCACGAGGAACACAAATCTGAATTCCCGGAGATCGAACAAAGTTTTTGGGCAGCTTGTATTATAGCCGCAATCTCACCATCAAAGTTGTTGGCATTAATTCCAACTGGGCTCCAGCCCTCAAAGTGGTCGATGTACAAGCCAGCACCAGAGGCATGCTTTACCCATCGGTGTATACAGAGGCTGACCCATCGGTGTATAATGGATCCAGTTATCTTTACTGCATTTTCCAAAGCAGTGGCTTTCAGGATGTGGCGATCACTAATAGCCTTGGAGTCTTTGTGATTTAGAAGCGACAATTTTCTCTCTGGTAATGGAGGAAAAACCGAGTGACAGGTTGGGAATTTAGATGCTTACCCCAGTTTCAGGTTGTATTTAATTCCAAGTTGCTCTGCATAAATGAGTGTTGATATTTGTGTCTTGAGTAGCGATGTCGCAGATTTATGTTTCTCCCTGTGTCTGTAGTCGATTTTCTTTGTCCTTTCCCAGAACTTGAGTACTGATTTTTCTCTGCGGCTTTGTAGTGGCTCCACCTCCGCTTGCAATTGCACCACAGATATTGGTGTCAATGTTGCTTTACCAGTTATTTTTCGCAGTGCATTGTTCTGGACAACCTCTAATTTCCTTAAGTTAACATCGGAAAAGAGAGTGATGACTTCAGAAGCATATTCCATAACTGGGCGTATATAGGTTTAAAGGCTGCCGCCATCACACTGCCTTGCTCCCCACTTCGTAGTTGCTAGTCTCTTTAAAAGGTTATTTCTCTTTTGAGCTTTATTCAGTTACGGTTTGTATTTGCTTGGACCAACTAAGTCTGTGTCAAAGTTAACACCCAAGTACTTGGCAACATTTGTTTTTTTCAGCTCTATTCCATTGTAAGTAAGTTTCAAATTGCATTGTCTAGTGGACAGTGTGAACAATTGAAACACTGTTTTTTCGGTATTTACCTCCATCTTACATTATCTTTACATTACTCCGAAACGTTAGGCAACACATTATTCAAGGTTTTCTCTAATTCTGGAATGTTACTCCCCGTTACCCATATGGCTATGTCAGCATAAATTAGGCTGTTAACACCGGGTATGGTTTAATGCGCGCTGTACGTCGTTGATCATGATGTTGAAAAGCAAGCAACTAAGCACTGCCCCCTGTGGTAGCCCATGACAGATTTTCTTGTACTTGATACATTATTTTGGTAACTGGTTCGGATATATCTTTCGAGTAGGAAGTGCATTATCCACTTGTACATATTACCAGTCACATGCAGTCGACTGAGCTTGTGGAGCAGCATAGATCTCCATACTTTATTATATCCTGCTTTTAGGTGGATAAATACTGCAAGAGTGGATTTATGGTTTACGGTAAACCCCATCTTTTACCGATTGTGTTAGTTCGACAATTTGTTCGACGGTAGAACGATATTGCCGAAAGCTAGCCTGGCAATCCAAGACCGATACCATACCTTCCACTGACGCAGTTTCATGTCCACCATTTTCTCAGCTGTTTTACAGACCAAACTTGTAAGGGAAATCGGTCTAAAACTGGTAAGGATGTTAGCGGCCTTTCCCTTCTTGTGGATAGCAACAATCTCAGCTTTCTTCCATTGTTGGGGGATGTGATCTTCCCATGACAGATTTACTAAATTTAGCAAGATTTTCGAGCGCTATTTCCGAGATTCTTCAGAAATTCTGGGTATATTTTATCCGGGCCTGCTGATTTGCCTTTCTTTAACGACTGAATGGCGAGCTCCAGTTCAGATAGGCTGAATGAGTTGTTAAAAAAAAGTTCTGTTAAGCAGTTTGGCAGGTGAAGAGGGTATTTTTTTTTTAATTTCTCTTTTCCTCTGTGCTAAGTGTTAAACGGCTCACTGCTGCAAAGTGTTTATTTAGTGCTGTGGCAACATCCTTCGAGAATGTTAGAAGTTTCCCTTTACCAGCTTTGGTTCCCTTCTTTCCAAGCCACTGGTAGGCCTTCTTTTCATTATTGAGGCTTGATATGAAATGGTGGGCTTTAAGCCCATCCCGTCTGAAGTCCAAGTTTGCAACAAAATGTCCGTACGTTTCTCGTTTTTAATTTATAATAGCTCTTCTTAGTTCGGCCTGTTTTTCCTTAAGTCTATGGAGTCACAAAACAGCTTTGTTCGTTCACCTTTTTTATCTTGCCTTATCCCTTTTTGCTTTTAACTCCGTTAATTTAGAGTTCCAGAAAGGTTTATAGAGTTTCACTTTGCCCCTCGGGATTGATCCCTATGCCACTGATAGATTTGCGTTAATAAAAACGGCCACATGCCCTTTCAGGGTTGTTGCCAACACGATCCTCTGTAATTACTTCATTGGAGATTTTGGAAATTTTGACCCAATCAGCCTTCTTAAAAATCCATCTTGGCATCCGTCGCTACGGCAGTACAGTTTTCTTTGGTTTAATTTCCAAGATGAGGGACCGATGACCTCTATGTATCCTCATGTGCGTCTCCTAGGGTCAGTTTGGCTCGAGCAGCTATTTTTGCATGCACCAAGGATAAATCAGGTGTTGATTGTTGGCCGGCGAACGAGGGGAAGGCTCTCTTGAGTTGGATAAGGTTTGAGTTGCCAATTAGGTCTTCCACAGGTCGTCCGGCAGGGTTAGTAGTTCCATAACCCCATCTTGGATAGTGTGCATTAAAGGCTCCGATGGATATGGTTTTTGGATGTTTATCACTTACAGCAGTCAAAATTGGGTCTGTTATTGGGCGGGTTATATAACCCAAAGACATTGTACAGTGTTCCTTTGGCCTATATTTTTAGTCTTATTACTTTCATTTTGTCAGCGTTCTCCATTTCGTGAACAATGGAGAAGTTACTGGGATGTCTCTTGTTTACTTCCACCCGGATCCAAGAGGCAACCTGTCTAGATCTTTTCAGCACATATGTAGTATAGTTTGTCAGTTCATAAAATTGTAGATTATGTGTTGACGCTCCTACTTCAACAATTATAAAAATGTCAGCGTCACAATCGAATGTAGTGGTCTTATGTTCAGTGAACTTTGGGTTACTTAGGCCCTCCGGCATTCCAGAAGATGGTACGAAGAAGGCCATCGTCCAGGCCTTTAGAAAAGTCATTTTAATTTTGGTTCTTGAGTGTATTTGGCTTTCGCATAGTCTCTGTTTGACTGCGGTTCTCAGCCAATTATGCTGGTCATTTAACACTACCCACGGGACACGTACAGCTTAAGGTATGCTGTGGACGCGACCGACTTTGTTCCCCTCATTCTATGATATGATTAATGTGAAAAATTTTAATTTTGGATAACTAACAATTGGTTAATTCTATACTAGCTAACAATTGTTTTTCTTAGATCTAATTTTATTTTACTTTTTGTGTTGAATAATTTTCTAGTCGCATTTAGTGAAGCTGAAGCCTTACTTTCAAAACAATCAAAACAGCTGTACAATCTCCGAAAGGTCTTCAGGCATACTATTAATTCAGTAAAATATTTTACTATTATGGGTACAATTATGATTTCGTATTGATTCTTTTAAGAATAAAAGCACCCATACAGTTATTATGTCTGGAAATAAATATTTCTACACGATATTGAACCTGTATGTCTTTGCTTAGAAATCCTGAGCAATGAAACCTAAACTATCCAAACTCAATTGCTTGTAAAAGTATTTAAAATTAAGTATTATTTTTATATGATGGAATCAAATATACTTTAAAAATATAATTATTTAAAAAAAAACTTTATTATTTAATTTAAGTTTTTAACTACATCCAGTTTTATTATTTGGGGTTATAGATGGGGTTTAAATAGCTACTCACTGCGGTCCTTGGATACTAATCTTGTACCTGGATACTAATATTTTACCAGTTACAACTAAAACAATAGAAGAATAAGAGTAAAAATTCAAATCTGGAGCCTTTGAAGAAATTTCATGCACTCTAAGTCCAGTTTCCACCCAAACATTTCTTCCCTTCAAGATCGAAATTCATCTTTCCCAGATTTTCACTGTCTTCTTTTCCTTTGTCATTGGGGTGTTGGCGCACACAACTCTTTTGGCCACCGATCATTAAATATACGTAATAGCAACCTTCCGTGTTTAGCCTAAAGAACGCACAAGTTTGCTACCATTTTGTTCATTCTATTCTATTATTTCTGAAGTTAGATTCTCATTGGTTTGAAATTCCGTTTAGTTTTTACAAAATTTCTGTCTAACTCTCCTCCTTTAAAGGCAAGTAGCCTTTACAAGGTGCTATAATTTCCCCTATTCTCACTACCATGCTATCATTATACCCTTTTGTAACCCTTATCTAATTCTATGAATCGCTCCTTATCCTTTTCCACAACGGGATGTAACCGGAAACACCTCTTTATGACCCCGACAGAATGAAAGTCTTCTTCAGCATGTTACCTTGCACATCTGATCCTCCTAGATCCAGTACGAAGGCGCTTTATTCACCTCCCTTAATCCTACTTATATTCAAAATTAAACGCTATCATTCGTCATACTGATTAAACTCCACAATTTAAAAAAACGTTATTTTTAGTCTTGTATACAGTTGCTTGTGACATTTCAAGTAATGTCAAGGTTAGCGAAATTATGTTGATTTAACGTTGAATAATGGTAATAAAATTAATTTTTGATGATCTAGAGTTTTAACTCTTGGTAATTAAAACAACATTAGGATTTAGTTAAAGTAATTAAAAGCATTAGGACGGGGCAACAAAAAACTTTTACATTTGGTGAAACTGTATTCCAAGAAATAAATGCTCCATGGTTAGAAGATGGATTTATTCACATCAGCCAATTCACATCTAATACTCCCAAAACATAGACTTTTCTTCTGTAAACTCGATAAAATTCGCACTCACCCTCCCATTATTAAGAATGTGTTTATATCTTATCTTTTAGAGTGGGAATGTAGCAAATATGGCCTAGATTTGTGGTGGATCATTTTCTTTAGGAAGTAGAAAGGTTTGTCATAAGAAAGAATTTTACCTGTGATGTTGATGTTTCTGAAGAGCGCAGTATCATCATTAAAGAAAATCTGGGAGGCTTAGAAATATTCCACTGCGTAAAGCAGAGAATATAGTTACAATCTCATAACCTAGTGGTACACCATGTACTAATAAACTATTTTAAAAAAACTTAAGTTCTGTTTTGTTAATGACCTTTCAGGAATTTACTGAATCCTACATAAACAATTCTCTTTGAGTTCTATCTAGAATAATTTTTATTTAATACTGTATTTCCATTTTTAATAAATTTTTAAATAGAATAAATAAATTTTACTTATTTTCTCCCTTATCCTCAATATATGATCATTTATAACCTATGTTATAGTTCCGTAGCCTAATCATATTATAGTTTAAATACTTTATCACAACCAATGTCCCTTTCATTCTACGAAAAATGGGTTCACGCTTTCGAACATTTAAAAATTAAAACCTAAAAATTAACTTTACATCAACCTGGTTGTAAGTGTGTTATTCAACTTTTTTATTTTATGCACTCAAACACACACGCGAAACGCGCATAAGTAACGAACCTTAATAAATAATAAAGTAAATAAAATGTTATATAGTAATAAAGTAGGCTATATTAAAAATTTTTCAAAACTTACAATATTATAATCAATTTTAACAAAAATGTAGCTTAGAAATAACTGCACCTAAGAGAGATTTTTAAATAAAATAAGAATTTTAAATAATTATTTGTCCAGTACATCAAATAGTACATAAAAGTTTTAAATAATTAATGAAAATCAGAATGAATATAGAGGTTAGTAGTTACTTTACAATAACATATTTATAAAAGTTATTCGAAAAAAATTACAAAATATCTTAAGTTTAATATTTTCTTGTAGAATAATGATTAAAAATATATATTTTTTAAATTTATTTCTATACAAAAATTTATTTCACAAAGTGTACAATTTAAAGTCGTGCATTTAAAATAAAAAATCTTTGTTTATTATGACCTGAAAATTATTGTACTTGCTTATGGTTTGAAATAAACATGGCGATAAAATATTTATTCTTGAATAGTATTTTATAGCTTCGGCTTTTAGACTTCCTATATAAAAACGTCATAAACATTTAAAAACTTTAAAAAGTTGTAAAATAAATTTTTATTACACATATTTAAACCTTCGAAACCCATTTTTCAAAAATCTTTTAAAATTTTTGTTTTATTTTCTTGTATATTTTCATTTCCACTTGAGCCACAAGTACCACATGTTTGTGTTTATAATTATTAATAATCAACCTTTTCTGAGCAATCATAGCTCAGAACATGTGGTACTTGTGGCTCAAGTGGAAATGAAAAAATACAAGAAAATAAAACAAAAATTTTAAAAGATTTTTGAGAAATGAGTTTCGAAGGTTTAACTCTGTGAGATAACAATTTATTTTACAACTTTTTAAAGTTTTTAAATGTTTATGACGTTTTTTATCTAGGAAGTCTAAAAGCCGAAGCTATAAAATACTATTCAAGAATAAATATTTTATCGCCATGTTTATTTCAAACTATAAGCAAGCACAATAATTTTCACGGTCATAAGAAACAAATAATTTTCATTTTAAATACACGACTTTAAATTGTACACTTTGTGAAATAAATTTTTCTATAAAAATAAACTTAAAATACGTGTTTAATCATTATTCTACGAGAAAATAATAAACTTGGGATATTTTGGGATTTTTATCGAATAACTTTTATAAATATGTTATTGTAAAGTAACTACAACATCTATATTCATTCTGATTTTCATTTAATTATTTAAAACTTGTATGTACTATTTGACGTAATGGACAAATAATTGATTAAAATTCTGATTTATTTAAAAATCCTTCTTATTTTATGAACAGAGTGTTATTGAATAACATATTCTTGTAGTCGTCTTTGATCTATAAAGTAAGCCTATCTATTAGAAACGAGTATCTAATTTTAGTATTTTACAAAAACAAATTTTCTTACAAAATTATTAATATTACAAAAAATTGAGCTTAGTTGGCGAGCATACATAATATCAAATAAATAACACTCACTCACAATCAATTATTTATTTGATCAAAGTAGTTTCAATAATTATAATATCAAAGTCTGTGAAATTTACCTAATGATGCTAAACATTTATATTTGTTTGAGAAAAATTATTGATTGTGATTTCGTGTTTGTTGTAATACATTATTAACCAACATAAGCTATTTCTACAAGCAAGTCAATGCTACATTGTAATTTGATCGCTTTACATTTATCTGTTACTATTTGTGAAATTATTATACGATTTCCATTCACGTATGTAATGTTTTCACGTAAACACAAATCATTTTCGAAAATTCAGAATTGTTCACTTTAAGAATAAAAAATTTACTTTTGTAATGCGGTTTTAAAATATTAATGCGTTCAAACCTAAGAAGGTAATTTTATTGAGTAAAATATTGACAAATACTTTCTTAATTGCGTGAAATTCGTTGCTGAAAATAATAAAGTTATATTTTGAGTAAAAAGAAAGTAAAATTTGTTATAGGCCTACATATTAAATAATTTTAAAATAATTATGTAACTGTAAAATTAGACTTGACTAGATTAAAATTTCGAAATTTTTTTTGAACAAATTATTTTATTTTTCGTTTTATTGTGAGGTAACAATATTTTATTTAAGGTTCAATTATTAGAAACATCGAAACTCAGGGAGTGTTACGGAATGGCTTAAAATGATTTTAAACATGATCTTTTTAAAGTATGATTATGAAATAATAAATACTTTATTAGAAAATGCATTCTTACAAAATAAAATTACTTATAAAAATTAACATACCTAATTTGAATTTGAATAATTCATTTCTGTTATGAAACATTCTTGTTATGAAACATTCCAAGAGATACAATTTAAATCATTCTGACGTCATTGTTTCTTTTTAATTTGCAGTCAGTTATCTACCTTCAAACAATAGCTTACGTTAACGTTTAAGAGAATAAATTAAATCTCGTTAAAATAAACTTGTAATGAATATTAATTTGGAACAACTGTGGTTTTTTTTAATTATAAATAAAAAGCTCTCAAAACACAAACAATTTCTATTTATGCTTTGCTGTACATTTCGATTGCAATGCAACCATCTTCAGAGAAAATTGCCCTCGAGTAACCCAAAGACTAACCCTTGAGCTACTATAACACTACTACAAGAGTTAATCTTGGAATTTCCTCTGAAGATGACTGACTTGCAATCGAATGTACATCAAAGCTTAAATAAAAAGTTGTTTTTGTTTAAAAGGTTTTATTTATTTATAATTGATGACGAGTGTTCAAAAACCAAATAATTTTAGAGAACCGACAAACGGAAATAGATTTTAAAAATTACCATAACTTCAAATTTCTATAAGAGAACTTTTCAGTTTCAATACATTTGCGTAGTTTACTTAAATTCCTCGCAGAAACTCGATAACCGCTCGACAGGCCTTCCTGATCGAATATAGTTCGCAAATACCCAGCTCCCACACACTTTACCGGTTACAAAATTGCATGTTTCTAAGAGGCTCTTTTACTCATCGCATTACGCAATTATTGACATCAAATTTCGTGCTAAATGTAACAACGAGAGTGTCTAGACATTTTAACCTTCGGCACAACTTTATGACAGACTTTCCGTCAGTCACGGCGTAATAATTCGAGCATCCCTTCTCTAAGAAGACACTCGCAAAGTGGGGAAGTGCTCACTATATAACCGTCGGATATCGTTGGACTGATATCACAAGCAGTGGCTCCTTTCCTACACTACTACCAGGATTATTTAACATGGCTAGACGTTTCATTCAATGGGTGAGTAGGATAGGCCTTGAGTCTGTGATTACACACTGCTCTTGTACGTAGAAAGCTCTTTACGTAAATTGGTTTCGATCCAATAAACTAACTTGGTGTTTGTATACTCTCTTCATAGTTAACTAGATAGATAAATTAAAATGTGTCTTAATTGAGCTTAGATACAGTTGTAAAGAGTTTTCAACTAGGTTGTTCAATAAGCATTAGGAGAATGTAGGTAATTACTTTTTGTAAAGTAAACAGAAAAGAAAGCTCTACTTATCTTGTCAAGTGTATGAAAGCTGTCAATATATAGGGCGGAGATATAAAAACAAGCACCGTTAAATCTTTTACAAACCATAAAAAGTTTAAAATAATAACAGAAAGAGAATAGAAATGATTTCTTACTCTTTTCAAATATGAGCTATCGGATAAAATAATTACATTATTTGTTATAAGGTTTGTGGAGTTTATTTCATTTATAAAAATAAAATTGAAAAAAAAATAATAAATTGATAGTATTTTTAGTGTTTGCTCTCTAGAAAATAAGTAGAAATTTAGAAACATCACCACGTAAAGCATTTAATATCCCTTATACTTCTAAAACATAACTTTTCAAACCTAATAATAATATATTAATATTATAATTTATTAAATAATATGTTTGCATTTTTTTTCTCGTGCAAAATAAATTTAGCTTTTTCTGTCTGGGAAAAGATAAATTTCCTCCTTAAATTTAAAAATTTTGGACTGGCTAAATAACTAATAACACAAAAGGTAAATAAAATCTTATTTCAAGATAAAAATAGCAAAGAAGAGTAAAAACAATATTTATTTAAAATTAGTAATAATAATTAATAAATTATACAAATATATATTTTTTATATATTAAAAGTCTTAAAAAATCAAACATTATTTTACAGAATTAAATAAATTTAAGAAAATTAAAATTATAGAGCATTCCTACTTGAAGATTACTTTCAGATTGAAGTTTCGGTTCTTTGATGTTAAGTGATAATTAAAAAAAAGAGCTACTAAGTTCAATTGCAGAATATTTTATCAAATATTGAAAACTATTATATCTTTAAATTTGATTTTTTCATAAATTTGTATGCCCTGTTAAAATTTGTATTATAACTAGAAAACGAAGATTTAATAAAATAAGCTACCAAATACATTTGACTTAAATTTAAAAACCAAACCATCACAAATATAACATTTTCAAAAAGGCGAAAAAACAAATAAATTTATAACGCATTGTTATGTTTAATCATGAAGGGTTTCCTATGCATCCTGCGTATGAAATGTGAAGATAGTGTTGCTTCTAAAGATACGCAGGATACATAAAGATGCGAAACTAGTGGTGGGAGCGTACAAATTTTGAGAAAATGATAGTATGTGGATTTATAGAGATATATTTAGAAACACAATCCAATTTTATATCTCACGGTTACTTTTTTAAACAATTATTTCTATTTAAATTATTGTTTGATTTGTGAACAAGGGCTAACTTCAAAGATATATAGTTTTATTTTAATAGCTGTTAATAACTGACACTTAATTTGAATTTCCCCTCAGTAACCACTTATTTAATCACAATTTTCAAAATAATATGAAATAAATTTCCGTTGATCTTGTATTTTACCTTTATTTCAGAAAACTTTTGTAAGAGTTAAAAACAATAAAATATAGTTATATCTAATATTATAATATTTTAATTCCTACGATTATTCACAATTGCTTATTTTTAGTTTTTTGTCTTGTTTAGATTGTTTTCTTACACTCAGGTAATGTGATTATGTAATTTTCATTATGCAGAGCAGTTTGTTCCATTACAGTATTAAATATATTTTATTTCCTTTCTTTAAAGTTACTTTTTCAGTTAATTCATTTACACTCGGCATAATGGTAAAACATTTTGTCAAACTGTTACTCTGATGACGTAAATCTTATTGAGTACACTCGTAGCCATGTTACACGCGGTTTATACCTCGTCCATATGATGTATAGTCGGTGAAGTTTATTGTTTACAAAAATATCGTTCGAGACACTAACGCAGTAAATACGAAAATTTACTACAAAAACGTGCTTGCTAAAATTGTATGTATATTTTTTATTAGCGTTAACTGTGTGTAATTGTAAATTATTTATAATTTAAAACAACTGAAGTAAAACCATTTTAACCGCAGAATATTACACCTCGAATTTAATTTTTTGTCGTTGACTCCTTTTAATATTTCTAAATATATTTTATAAAATAAGTCCATTTTTCGATATATATATATATATATATATATATATATATATATATATATATAATATATAACGAAAAAGAGAGAAAGAGAGCGAGGGATAGGTATAATAAAATAAATATTCCTTTCCAAACGTATTTTATCTCTACTGTAATACCACTTTATATAATAAACAACAATTAAAATACTTTGAAACCTCATCTGTTACCACAAGACTTTCTCTATCACCCAAAATGAGTTTATTAATAATGCACGTTCACCAAATCAAATTCTCTATCACTTTACGCTTTCATTTACGTCAACAATGAGTTGCATTAATGATGTGTCATCAAGACAGTTCAAATTGTAAAGACCATCTCACGTTCCGCACAGCTTCAATACTGTTTTCACTTTCATCTCTTTGTTGTACAAACACATCACATGTTACCATTTCGCTCTGCAAGCACACGTTGCAAAACAGCTGTAATTATACTCTTAACCACAAAGTAGTTCATATTCTACCTCTATTCTGTAACCACTTTAAAGTGTAAACGTCTTAAGGCGCATCTATCATTCTTTTTGACGTCTCTTAAATAAACCTGTATAAATATGAGGTTACATTTCTGTTAGCTGTAAGAATTTCCAATAAAATTTCCTATTTTAAACGAATGGCGGTTAACCCTAACAGCTGTTTTCGTTTTCACTTAAAATTAATTTAGAGGTTATGTTTGAATCAATTTCAATTGCAAATTCCTATATAATCCTAAATATCACATAATTAAATTATCCTATATCGTATGATTTCATACAATAGATATTTTTGTAACTCGTGTATTGTATTACTTGAGTTACTTAGTTAAAATTAATCTATAAAAGAAGTTATATTATTTCCTTATACGTTAAGGGCAAATATATAATAGTAATCTAATCTAGACTGATGATGTAGTAAATTTATCATGGAATAATTAATGAAGTATCAATTTAAAAATATATAACCTTACAGTAATAAATTAAGTGTTTTTCACTCTGAGAATGAATTTTATGCTTTGTCTAAAGAACAATAGAATTTACAATATGCAAATAAATCTAAAGTATTAAGAACAATTAAAAAGTTTTAGAAATATTTATATCTACCTTCAAAGTTTATCAGTTTCATAATATATTTATTAGTTTCACATTTTCTTTGCTATAAAGGTTTACACGTACAACAATTATTTTTCGGATTTATCTATTGCATAAAGCACAGTAAATTATTTATCTTACAAAGTTTATAACAAAATATATTCTTCATAATATTTTCAAATACACTTTATTCATAAAAGAAGTTTATTTCTATTGATTTAAATTTGTTTACAAAATTTACTTTCAGAATTTTCAAATATTATTTTAAACGTTTTTTTCTTACAAGCAAATGCTTTATCATGTCTATTCGAAGAAGGCAATAAAGCATACGCCATCTTGTAAACATATATATATTTTAAACATTAGAAATAAAAATATTAAAATACAATTATGCTACAGCTAAAAGATTTTTAATTATTTTATCACTCCAGAGAGACCGTTGGTAATTATTAAATTCTAATACCAAAGACTCAATCAAGTTATTTTAGGAAGGGATATTTTATTCATAAAAACATTAAGCAAACTCTATTCTAGACGTGAAGTTAAGTTTAAACCCACAGCCTGTAATGAGTTGTAATGTCTGTCTTTTGTTTACTCTTTATTAATTGATGATGAAGTGATAGATTTTCCAGATTCACAAACATTCATATGTACTGAATTAAGAATGAATACGTATTGCTTTAAAAATTACTATTCCTTGTAATTTTGTACCTCAAATCATTGCAAGACATTTAGAAGTACTTAAAGTACATCTATTTGGTTTAAATACATACATCTGCTACTAGAAATCTCCCGCCAATAACCTTTCTCCATTGCACGAAATACGTTTATTAATTCAACCTGTTTTCACAGCTTCAAATCAAATTCCCAACCCCCATTACTCTTTTAGCGTTGTCATTGTTCAATTGTAGTCGCCATAAAGACAGTCCTTTATGTCGTTACCTCATGATCCTTCACGTTGCTTCATTATTGTTTTCACTTTCATCTCTTTGTTGTACAAATAGACTGTATCACATTCTACTTCCTTGCACGACAATCGCCCGTTACGAAACACAATTGTAATTGTTTTTCTCTTCTTGTTCTTTCTTTTATATTTATGCAATAATTGTTTTAATTTTTTAAATCCAATCTATTTCTATTTAGATTTTTGACTGAATTTAAAACAAAATTTTATTTTAAAACTGAATTTTTAAAACTAAAAGCAACTAGATTACGTCTGCTATATAATTTCAGTTTTGCTTCCATATGTATATATATTTTTTTTTAATGTAACAATGATAAAAAATGTGTTTACTACGTTCGACATTGGTAGACTTTTACATATAGGTAGAAATGTTTATGTAACTTGACTTTTAGGAATATTTTAATCATTATTTAAAGTTTATATATTACTAAAAAGATTAAATTTTACCAAATTTTCTAATACAATTTTAATTATATTTTATATACATCCACTATGGTTTTCTATTTTTATAAGTATAAGTACATTATTTTATATCCTCTAGTAGGGATTTCAAACTGTCTAAAATCATCTTGAATCAAATTTTAAAAAAAGAATCATGAATACCTGAGATACCCATGAATGTCATAAACACATTAGTTGTTTTGTCGAAAACACGTAAATTTAAAGATAATTTTAAAACAATCACCTCTCCTAGGTCAATATAGAGGTGTTTTTAACATTTGATTCTTAATCAAGAATAATCAAACTATACAGTTCTTTAAAAATTTGAAATTATGTGATATTTGTATGTTGTGATAAAAATATTTGTTGTTGTATCCTTCTATTGAGAATCAAGATACAATTGAAGACAGTTTTTTTTTAAATATCATTTAGTTATCAGCTGTTAATTATAATATATATAACTTGATTCTAATAAAGACCTCATATTAAGTGCCTTGTAACTAAATTACATTGTTTCTGTTCAGGCTTCTCTGGGACTTTTAGTGTTGGTAGCCATCGCCAATGCTAAGGACGTAAAGAATAAGAGAGATGGTGAGTTGAAAGCTACATTATGGCAGTAATTTCTAATGTAATTAAAGTATACAGGAATGCAGTTTAGTAAAATTATTTTGTAAATATACTGCTTCTGCAATTTATAGCTTACTTAATTTCTTTACAGAAACCACTATATAAGTTTCAAATGCAATAAAAATGTTTAAATATGAATAGTTTTTTGTAGAAATTTCATTTTTATTTTAATTACGTGTCACTTGAACATTTTGAAAACCCTTATAAAAGTAATTACGAAGTAGGTGCTGCAAGCTAACTTTCACATTCACCATGAAAATTAAGTATCTTCATCGATCTAAGAAGCTTGAAATAGAAGCTTAAGACGCTTCAATTTAAATAAATTTAAGATTTATAAAACACATACAAAAGTATTTTTCAACACTGAATTTTTAGTTATTTATAAAAAACTTAATTAAACAGGTCGAATATTTGTTCACAAGTTTGATCTAATAAAAATAAACAACTGTACGAAAGTCTGTCTTCTGTCTTCTTTACTGTTTTCTGCGTTATGACCAGTTCGCAAAAATCTCTTAAATTTTTTTCCAATAACAGTTTCATTCGCTTACTATTATGTTCCACAAATCATTCACCTCGCAGAACATTGTAAGCTGTCATTCACCTTAAAACTAAACAAAAGAAAGTTTTTTTTTGCAGATAGTCTTTTTTGAATAGTTGGTTTCTGAACCAACTTATTCAGAAACCATTTTCTGTATATTTCTGTATACTTAGTCGTTAATCATTTCCAGTATATTTTTATTTACCAATTATTTTCAAACCACAACTTATATTCTGGTATTACGAGTTTACTTAATGCGGAACATTCATTTTTTAATCGTTTCTATTCGCTTATCTTAACAACTTCGTAGCGTACGCGTTTCAAATTTCAATTGCCCCATCTTCACGTTCACAAAAAATATCTCTCTTTAAATATCTCTCCCTATGTCATTGCTGTTTTCCAATTTTTGTCCAGATCGCTATTATTTCTTGCTAGGAACACATTTTAGAGGTTTAAATTGTCAGTTTGGTTGAAAATTTTAACGATTAATTTAATTTCTTTGTCCCTCTTCCGATAACCATATCTTATAATTTTTTGTAGCTTACCTACTTTATTCTTACTGCTCACAGATTGGTTTTAGCTTCAGTAATATTTTATTTAGATTCATTTTTATCATTGACATACTGCTGAAATATTTTCCCGATTATATTAAATTTAATTATTTGCCATGGATTTCCTCCTAATATTACCCTTTACTACTATTTCTTCACAATAGTCTCTGAAGAACATCTCTGTCGCAATAAATTCTCTTTCGTTCTTATTACGTTTAGTATTCTAACTCGATTTTTTATGGTGTAAATGAGTCAGTTTTTAACTACTCATTATCTTTCATAATTCTTGATAGCCTTATATCGGTTATATTACGATAAACCACTTATTTAAATTAAGGCTGAAAAAAAGGCGTGTGCACCAAGAAAAAAATACTGTCATAATGAGTTCTATTTATCATTATTTTTACCTTATTGTAAATTTCAGTGCATAATAGCATGAAACCATTTTGAAACATAATAAAATTTATACCTAAATTTTTATCATTTTATAACGTAACTAGTACAATTGTACTAATAATTTTATTAAATCAAATTCAGCTCCTCTAGTCGGCTACCCTGGTGGTGGACCTGGAGCAGGTGGAGCCAATGGGTATCCAAGCGGTGGACCTGGAGGCTTTGGTGGAGCAGGTGGTGCAGGTGGAGCCAACGGATATCCAAGTGGAGGACCTGGAGGTTTTGGTGGAGCTACCTCAGGAAGCTATCTCCCACCCGGTGCCGGTGGAAATGGTAACGGATTCGGAAATGGCAACGGCAATGGCAACGGTGGTCGTCCTTCCGGATCATATGGAGCCCCTGGAGCCGGTGGTAATGGATTTGGAAATGGCGGAGCCCCATCTGGATCTTACGGAGCACCTGGAGCCGGTGGTAACGGATTTGGAAACGGAGGAGCCCCATCTGGATCCTACGGTGCCCCTGGAGCCGGTGGTAACGGATTTGGAAACGGAGGAGCCCCATCTGGATCTTACGGTGCCCCTGGAGCCGGTGGTAACGGATTTGGAAACGGTGGAGCCCCATCTGGATCTTACGGTGCCCCTGGAGCCGGTGGTAACGGATTTGGAAATGGTGGAGCCCCATCAGGATCATACGGTGCTCCTGGAGCCGGTGGTAACGGATTTGGAAACGGCGGAGCCCCATCTGGATCTTACGGTGCCCCTGGAGCTGGTGGTAATGGATTCGGAAATGGTAACGGAGGTCGCCCATCTTCATCTTATGGTGCTCCTGGAGCTGGCGGTAATGGATTTGGCAACGGTAACGGAGGACGCCCATCTTCATCATATGGTGCCCCTGGAGCCGGAGGTAACGGATTTGGAAATGGTAATGGAGGACGCCCATCTTCATCATATGGTGCCCCTGGAGCCGGTGGTAACGGTAACGGAGGTAGACCCTCTTCATCTTATGGTGCCCCTGGATCCGGTGGTAACGGATTTGGAAACGGTAACGGAGGTCGTCCATCTTCATCATACGGTGCCCCTGGAGCCGGTGGTAACGGTAACGGAAACGGTAACGGAGGTCGTCCATCTTCATCATACGGTGCCCCTGGAGCAGGTGGTAACGGATTTGGAAACGGTAACGGAGGTCGTCCATCTTCATCCTATGGTGCTCCTGGAGCTGGTGGCAACGGATTTGGTAACGGTAATGGAGGTCGTCCATCTTCATCATATGGTGCACCAGGAGCTGGTGGGTTTGGAAACGGAAACGGAAATGGTGGATCTCCATCTGGAACTTATGGTGCCCCTGGTGCGGGAGGGTTCGGAGCAGGTGGGGCACCCTCTGGGTCCTACGGTGCCCCTGGCGCAGGAGGTCAGGCTCAGGGGGCTGACGGAAGTTACATCTACTAATCTTCTATTTATTAAAAAGAACTGTCAACAAATTAGACACGCCCTTTCGTGTTTAAGCCAACGTTACTTTAATTTAATTTATTATTTTATTAAAAAGTGTGATCTTTGAAGTTATTTATATATTTTTATAAAAAAAAATAAAAATCAATCCGAAGTAATTCAAAGCATTAGTTCTTTACCACCAATAAATATCACATAAACGTCACTTTGCAGTAGCGTAAAGTGACATTTCAGTTTAAAATTATGCTTAATCTATCATAGACCACTGGATATATCCGCTAATATATTGTGTACTGTTATTTCTTCAGTTTTCTAAAATATTTTTTCAACTTTGTTTCAAATTTATATTTAACGTTACTAGTTTTTATTTATTTATTTATTTCACTGCAACTAAAAAGAGTCCTATCTCTAACTTGCTTTCTAAGGGCAGTTGAGATGTTAGGCTAGTTCCAGTGAATGACACCAACACGATGTTCTAATGATGTGCCGTTAAAATTGCCTTGGAACAAAGTCCAAAGGCTAAGTCACTTAGTATTGCGCATTGGTACCCTGTGGCCCCAGCCGTATAACTGATATTTTAAAAGCGATGGGTGAGAACAAAGATGGTTTGTTCTTCATACAACAAACATTTATGATGGCTGGGCAAAGACTTAAAGTAAACAAGGCTTATCAAGTTTATCTAAAATGCCAATTGGTGTTTTAAAGATCATTCTGAATCCACCCTTATTATAACATCTAAATGCTCAAGCTAAGAGAACAAAAAGTTGTAATTTTGTTAAAGACGGAGTTTTGTAATCCAGATAAGTAGAACTATCTTTATTACAAGGAACTTACAAAGGTTCAAAACTCTGTTAAGTGAAGAGAAAATTGTTGCATTTTTTAAAAGATTTAATCAAATGACTAATTGTAGAAGCCCAGTGCAATAAATAGTCCCTTAGCAACCAGTCCTTAAGTAAAGGGTTCGATTTCCTGTTAACATTACTTCCATTTACTTATACTCGCCCGACAATACAGACCTTGAAAAATAGAATAAATATTTTTTTAAGACACTTTTCACTATAACAAGGGACTTGTTTTGCCTACCGGGTGAAGGAAATTGGTGACACTATGTGAACGTTGCTGTTGAGGGACTTTTTGAATGAGCATTGTTTACCCAATTTGATCCTGGAACGGTACACTTAATTTTTACTTACGTGGAAGCTACTTACACTGTGGTATAGAGTGCATTGGATAAATTAGTATAAAAACACCCAGTTATTTATAAAAATCGTAATCCTGATAAAAGTACAGGTTACAAGCTTTGTAATTACTGTATTTCAAAAAAGAACAAAAAATCTGCTTTAATTCAAAAATAAAATTGAAAAATCAATCCATTTTGTTGGGAAAACGTTAAACATCTTTGAAAATGTATCACATTTTTTTCAAAAACAATGATTTTATTTTGATCAGTCAAAGAATGCCAAGAAAACGTTGCCTTGAATATAGATGAGCATGTAGGGCTGCCATCCCAACACTAATAAAAAAAGGAAATTTCTCAGAGGCACTCCATAGTAGCTCAGTCTACCTTTACAGAGTTATTATTCATATAATTCTGTTTATTTTTATTGTGACCTTTTTTAAACTGAATTTGCTGTGACGTCTTTCCTATAAAATTAATTATATGAGTGGGTATATTATCCTAGTTAATAAAATATTGTCTTTTATGCAAAAAGCTATATCTATACCCAAAGTAAGATCCATGTTTAAAAAATAATATTACATTGTAATTTATTAATGTTATCACATTAACTGATGAAAATGATAAGGTTATCTATAGTGGTAAACAGTGGCTGTTTACCAACATTATTCGTCACTGAGTAACGTGTAACCTGGACCCACTGAAAGTTTTACACGTTACAGGTAAACAACCTAAGTAAGATGTATGGATCCCGGCAAGCTGGCCTGAGCAACCGGGCGGGTCCACAGGTGGCGGATAGTGGGACGGCCTACAGAAATGTAGGTTACCTGTGAATAAGGATTCCGGAAGGTTTCTGAATATGCAGGCCTGGACCAAGGCTATGGTTCAAAGGTGAGGAATTATCCCTCCTCGTCAGTCAACCGGTTGGGCTTGGTAGAAATAACCGAGTGCTCTGACCGGGGAGACTGGGGTAGTTGGGAATTAAGTCCTCACAATGCTACTCTCACCTCCCGGGTGAACCAAGGGCAATGCGACAGTGAAGTAGGGGCGGGAAACTGCCCAAACGACACAGTTGTAAAAAAGAGAGTAAAGCAGGCTGTTCATCTGAGCAGTTAATAATGTCCTGAACTTGGGGTGTGCTTCAAGGTCAGTGACTGAATACCCAATCCAAGGTGGAAGGCATCGTGCCGAAGGATGAATGGCTGCAGGGTATAAAATGCAGTCCCAAACGATCCCCTTGAGGAACCAGACAAAACCTCATTGTATGTTGTCTTGCCAGGGCAGTGGGGGCTCTGCTCTGGTCGACCGTTATTTCCCCCATACTCGTGGGACTTTAATGGACCAAGTAAGTATAAGAATTAATTTCGAGACTGCACAGACAGTGGGAGCCAATGAGACGGCAAACCGTGAGTCTGTAGCAGATGTGTCAACGGCAACCATCACTGGGGGTGCGGGGGCGGCTGTCAAGCTGCCGACTGCAGAAACCGGTGAAGTGGCTGTAGAGTTGAGCTCAATGTCTAGTCCTGGGGCTGCTCTGCGGACCCAGGCGACTGCAAATTAAGCAGAACAATGATCAAGATCCTCCAAGTGAACCTACAGCATAGCAGGGCGGCGAGTGCTGTCGTGTGTAGGATGCTGGACAGGGGAGAGGTGGACTTGGTGCTCATCCAGGAACCATGGATTTCTGGAGGAAAAATATGCGGGCTGGCGACATCTGGAGGTAAGTTGTTGTATGATAAGGACTCCGGTGTTCCCAGGACGTGTATCCTGGTTAGGAGGGGGTTGTGTGCTTTTGTACTAACGAACTTCTGTTGCAGGGATTTGTTAGCAGTGACGGTGGAGCTGCGGGCGGAGGGGGGGATGAAGAGGCTGAACCTGGCCACGGCATATCTCCCCTTTGACTGCGCGGGGGCTCTGCCAACACAAGAGCTGAGGAGCCTGGTCGAGCACTGCGAGGCTGTGGATGAGGAGCTGCTGGTGGGTATGGATGCTAACTCCCATCACACTTCGTGGGGTAGTACAGGTACAAACACTAGAGGTGAGGAACTTTTAGCTTATCTTAGCTCTAAGAATCTACTAGTCCTAAATCAGGGGGAAGAGCCGACGTTTGTCACTAGGGCCAGACAGGAGGTCCTGGACATTACGGTGGCATCGAACCAGATGGCTAGGTATGTACTAAATTGGCATGTGTCGGATGAACCATCTTCTTCTGATCACAGACATATTAGGTATGATATCTCTCTAAATCCAGCCATGCTTCGTCCAACCAGGGATCCAAGAAGAACAGACTGGGACTCCTACAGGAGGGACCTGGGTGTTCGGATTGAGGAGGCTGGATTGGAGTATGGTGGGAGGAGAGAGCTAGAAGACTCTGCCACATTGGTTGGCGAGGCTATAATAGAATCCTTTACCGATAACTGCCCTCTCAGTGAGGGGAGGAAAGTAGGGGATCCGTCATGGTGGAACAAGAAGCTAGCCAAACTTCGGAAGACCACCAGGAGACTCTTTAATAGAGCAAAAAAGAACGGGGAGTGGGACCTGTATAGGAAAACACTAACCGAATACAACAGGGCAATTAGAGAAGCTCGCAGGAAGTCCTGGAAGGAGTTTTGTCATGAGATTGACAAAACTCGGGAAGGGGCACGACTGTATAAAGTGCTCTCTAAGGACCCAGTGAACCCGGTGGGGATGCTAAGAACTCCACTGGGAAATATAACAAAAACGGCAGGGGAAACTGTGGAAGAATTAATCAGGACACATTTCCCTTCCAGTACCCTGAGGAAACTTGGGGGAGCAGACACTGAACCGGTTACCAAACTCTCCACAAGACGTGGTAAGAGGGAGGACTGGGAAGTGGCAAGGAGGATAGTAACTCCACAAAGGGTAAGATGGGCTATTGGCACTTTTAAACCCTACAAATCTCCAGGTCCAGATGGGATCTATCCTGTGCTGCTGCAGCAGGGAATGGATATGCTGGTGCTGGTACTTACTAAATTATACAGGCTAAGCATTGCTCTAGGGCATGTGCCGGCAGCCTGGAAATCTAGTAAGGTGGTCTTTATACCTAAGCCCACCGGTAACCAATCGGAAGGGAAAGGATACAGACCTATCACACTCATGTCCTTTGTTCTCAAGGGACTTGAAAAACTGGTTGATAGGCATATTAGGGGGGATGCTTTGGCTATCAAACCACTGCATTGGAACCAGTATGCTTACCAACCGGGGAAATCTTGCGAGGGAGCTCTCCATCAAGTGGTTGGTAGGATTGAGCAAATGATCGCTAAGAAAGGTTGTGCCATAGGTGCCTTCCTCGACATTGAAGGGGCTTTCAATAACCCCTCAGTGGAGACGATGGTAAGTGGTGCAAGACGTCATGGAGTGGATGCGACCACGTGTGGTTGGATAAGTTCCATGTTAACAAACAGAAGCATTTCTGTAGAGGTGGCAGGGGAGGTCAGAAGGGCGGAGACAAGTCTGGGCTGTGCACAGGGGGGGGGTTCTCTCTCCTCTGTTGTGGTGCCTAGTGGTTGACAACCTTATTGAACTCCTGAATGAACAGGGGTACTTCTGTCTAGGATATGCGGACGACATAGTTGTCCTGATCCTGGGCAGATTCCCTGATACAGTCCTTGAGGTAATCAGAAATCCTCTACGACTGATTGAAGAGAGGTGTAAAAAGGAGAACCTTAGGGTAAATCCAAAAAAGACTGCTCTCATTAACTTCACCAGACAGCGAAAAGATCTGACGACCAGGATGCCCCGCTTGTTTGGTGAATACCTTGAGTTTGTGGGGGAGGTGAAGTACCTGGGAGTTACTCTGGACAGGAAACTCACCTGGAATCCACATCTTGAGAGGACAGTTAACAGGGCCAAAAGGGCACTGATGACTGTGAGAAGAATGGTGGGTAAGAAATGGGGACTGAAGCCATCAATGATGCACTGGATGTATCTGAGGGTGATAAGACCTATGATTACCTATGGAGCTCTGGTGTGGTGGACAAAGGCCAACCAGGCACAGACAAGAGCTAAACTGAGCTCTATCCAGAGATTGGCCTGTCTGTGCACACTGGGAGCGATGTCAACTACACCAGGTGCAGCAATGGAAGTAATGCTTAACCTCCCTCCCCTTGAGCTTGTCCTTAGGGGAGAGGCGAGGCTAGCGGCATGGAGATTGCGCAACTCGAGCAACTGGGCTAACCTCCCAGATGTCTCGGGACATATGAGTATCGAGTGCGTGGTCAAAGAACCCGTCTTGGAAATGGGCAGCGACCACATTACTCGAATGTTTGCACCTGACCAGGTCCACCAAACTGTGATGGAATGGTCAGGGACATTAACATCGGGAGCTCAGATCTGGTACACAGATGGCTCCAAGATGGACTTCGGCACTGGAGCGGGGGTGTATTGTAAAAACCCAAGGGTAGAACTAGTTTTTTTCCTTGGGGAGGCATACCTCTGTCTTTCAGGCCGAAGTATATGCTATAAATGCCTGTCTGGGAGAGATAGCGAGAAGGGAAACACATGGGGCCCGGATTGCTATTTTCTCCGACAGTCAGGCAGCAATTAAGGCACTAAACGGACACGTGGTCACCTCGGCCATAGTCAGGGAGTGCCTAATTAACCTACAAGCTCTGGCAAGGCACAATCAAGTCAAGATTGGTTGGGTGCCAGGGCATAGGGGAATACTTGGAAATGAAGCCGCAGATGCGCTGGCCAGGGAGGGGTCCTCGACTCCCCTGATTGGACCGGAACCTGCGGTGGGTATTTCCAAATCCATGGTCAGGATGACAGTGCGAAGGTGGATGGCTGAAAGACACTGTGAGCACTGGATCAGGGCCGAAGGGATGAGGCACAGTAAGCTAACCCTTAGGAGACCTTCCTTGGGGCTGCAGAAGAGTCTCATCTATCTGTCTAGGCAGGAATTAAGGATAGCCACAGGACTACTCACGGGACACTGTGGACTAAGGAAACATTTGCATAAAATGGGTATCTACAAGGATGAACCAGTGTGCAGATTGTGCGGCCAGGAACAGGAGACTGCCACACACATTATTTACAGATGTGGAGTACTTGCTGAGAGGCGCTTCAACCTCTTTGGTGATGGAACGGCTTTGGTGGATGCTGAAAGTAAAACTCTAGTCAGGAAACTCCTAAACCTGGTAAGAGGGAAGGGGTTATTTGACTAGATCAGGGAGGTAAGTACAATATACCTTAAGGTAGCAGTGCTTCGGGCAATTCAAACCCGCTCCCAAGTTAAAAAAAAAAAAAAAAAAAAAAAGATGTATGGATAACGTAGACCATTAAAGAGAACGTACTCGTATGTTGCTGAATGTCTTACACTACTTAAATTGTTATTCATTCATTTCTTGCTCTTTGTCTGCCGTTGAGTTATTGTTATTAAGTCTGGAAATTTATAATAAATTAACAAAAAGAATCATTGCAAATAGTATATAGACAATATCATATTACATTAAGTGACTACTTAAAATTATTAAAGAAAAACCATACTTTAAAAAAACTGTTATTAACAAGAAAAATAAACAAATATCTTAAATTACATTAGCAACAGGATTTGCCAAAAACATAGCGTGTACCAGCCAGTTTGCAACGTATATCAGATAAGATTCTTGATAATGTATGTATGTTCAATGTGTATGTATATACAAGAAATCAGTGTCCTACAACTCTTTCTACATGCAACATTAAGGAAAGCCAGAGATGGAAACCTTTCAATAACTTGTAGAAATGTTCATAAATAAGCATATTTTAGAATCTCATTGTGGAAGCTTCTCACGTCATTGTAAGTACTCTCAAGAAGAATTCATATTTAGTTATACAAGATTATTGTATATCCGGTAAATTGTAATATTAATAATATATACGTGTGTGTGTGTGTGTGTGTGTGTGTGTGTGTGTGTGTGTGTGTGTGTGTGTGTGTGTGTGTGTGTGTGTGTGTGTGTGTGTGTGTGTGTGTGTGTGTGTGTGTGTGTGTGTGTGTGTGTGTGGTGTGTGTGTGTGTGTCTGGTGTGTGTAAGTGTGTGTTTGTGGATGTGTGTGTGTGTGTGTGTGTGTGTGTGTGTGTATGGTGTGTGTGTGTGTGTGTGTGTGTATGGTGTGTGTGTGTGTGTGTGTGTGTGTGTGTGTATGTGTGTGTGTGTGTGTGTGTGTGTGTGTGTGTGTGTGTGTGTGTGTGTGTGTGTGTGTGTGTGTGTGTGTGTGTGTGTGTGTGTGTGTGTGTGTGTGTGTGTGTGTGTGTGTGTGTGTGTGTGTGTGTGTGTGTGTGTGTGTGTGTGTGTGTGTGTGTGTGTTCATAAGGAAAATAAATTATATTGCATAGATTCTCTCTACAAAAACAATTTGTATTTACTTTTTTGAAAGACGTTTATATTTATTAAGTTAAATACAAAGAACACTATTTATGAAATCAGGCTAATAAAAGTACCAAGTCACTTTTAAATTAAAATTGTTAATTTACCTTCACTAAAATTAGTTAAGGTAGCTATGGATACAATCTGTAACAACATACAGTGTACATAGAATCGATTAGTTATGAGGATATGAAATCCTGTAAGATCGATTGTCGTCCTGTTGATTGACAGTGTCACTTCCTCACTGGAAATCCTTATAGATATCCGGCTTGATGCTGATAAAAACAGATATATGATATTTTAATGTAACATAATATTTTTGAATTTACAAAGAAAGAAAATTATTATTAATTTGTGAGTGTTAAGTGAAAGTCCCCATCAGACAATGAAATATGCAAATAAGAAAACATTTCTTTACCTATGATATACAAGAACAAAATACATCCCGAAATGAAGCTAAAACAAATTCTTAAGAACAATAAATATACTGGAGGCAAATTGTGATGCTGGGAAAGTTTCTAATATACCAAGTATTTTTTAGAACGAACTTGTAAAACCAAGGACATGAGTGAATGATTTAAGTGAAGCAAATAATATAACAAAGCCTACTAGTCGGTGAATTATAAGAATGAATCATGTTGGTTTAAAATTACACATAAATACTCCAATAAGAATAAATTCGAATATAAAAGTCCGAAGCTTTAGAGTAGACTTCTATTTGAAAATTCTGATTGTTTCGGGCAATAAG